>PVHX01025017.1:0-23088 GCA_004024805.1 Geosciurus inauris | reverse complement strand
TTTTTTGGCACTGGGGATTGAACTCAGGGGTACTCATCACTGAGCCACATCCCCAGCCCTATTTTGTATTTTATGTAGAGACAGAGTCTCACTGAATTGCTTAGTGCCTCGCCATTGCTGAGGGTGGCTTTGAACTCCGGATTCTCCTGTCTCAGCCTTCCAAAGTGCTGGGATTATAGACTTGTGCCACCATGCCTGGTGCTATTTTGAAAATGTATACACCAGTTAAATAGAAAACTCTAAAGACACTGACAAATTTCTATAGGTATATGACCTACCCAAACTGAACCTGGATGTCATACACAATTTAACAGATCAATTTCAAGCAAGGAAATAGAAGATGCCATCAAAAGCCCGCCAACCAAGAAAAGTCCAGGACCAGATGGATTCTCAGCTGAGTTCTACAAGACCTACAAAGAAGAATTAATACCAATACTCGGGGCTGGGGTTATGGCGCAGTGGTAGCATGCTCGCCTAGCACGCGGGAGGCACTGGGTTTGATCCTCAGCACCACATAAAAATAAAATAAAGCTATTGTGTCCACCTACAACTAAAAAATAAATATTAAAAAAAATACCAATACTCCTCAAACTATTCCATGAAATAGAAAAGGAGGGAACCCTTCCAAACTCATTCTATGAGGCGAGCATTGCCCTGATACCAAAACCCGACAGAGACACATCAAAGAAAGAAAATTTCAGACCAATATCCCTTATGAACATAGATACAAAAATTCTCAATAAATTTTTGGCAAATCGTATACAAAAACATATTAAAAAATAGGGCACCATGATCAAATGGGGTTCATTCCAGGGATGCAAGTTTGGTTCAACATATGGAAATCAATTAACATAATCCATCACATCAGTAGACTTAAAGATAAGAATCATATAATTTTATCAATTGATGCAGAGAAAGCATTTGACAACATATGGCACCTTTTCATGTTCAAAACACTAGAAAAACTAGGGGTAGTAGGAAGATACCTCAACTTTGTAAAAACTGTCTATGCTAAACACAAGGCCAACATCATCCTAAATGGAGAAAAAGTGGAAGCATTCCCTCTAAAAACAGGAACAAGACAGGGATACCCTCTCTAACCACTGCTATTCAACATAGTCCTTGAAACATTGGCCAGAGCAATTAGACAGATGAAAGCAATGAAAGGGATATGAGTAGGAAAAGAAAAACTCAAACTGCAATTATTTGCCGATGACATGATTCTATACTTAGAGGATCCAAAAAATTCCACAAGAAAACTTCTAGAATTAATAAATGAATTCAGCAAAGTAGCAGGATATAAAATCAACACTCATAAATCAATTGCATTTCTATACATCAGTGATGAATCCTCTGAAAGAGAAATAAGGAAAACTACCCCATTCACAATAGCCTCAAAAAAATAAAATAAAATACTTGGGAATAAATTTAACAAAAGAGATGAAAAACCTCTGCAATGAAAACCACAGGACACTAAAGAAAGAATTGTACAAGACCTTAGAATATGGAAAAATCTCCCATGCTCTTAGATAGGCAGAATCAATATTGTCAAAATGGCCATACAACCCAAAGTGCTATACAGATTCAATGTGATTCCAATTAAAATCCCAACATCATTCCTTATAGAAATAGAAAAGGCAGTCATGAAATTCATTTTGAAGAATAAGAGACCCAGAATAGCCAAAGCAATCCTTAGCAAGAAGAGCGAAGCAGGAGGTATCACAATGCCAGATCTTAAAATATACTACAAAGCTATAGTAACAAAAATGGCATGGTACTGGCACCAAAATAGACAGGTAAACCAATGGTATAGAATAGAAGACACAGAGACAAACCCACTTAAATACAGTTATCTTATACTAGACAAAGTTGCCAAACACGTACATTGGAGAAAAGATAGCCTCTTCAATAAATGGTGCTGGGAAAACTGGAAATCCAAATGCAGCACAGTGAAACTAAACTCCTATCTCTCACTATGCACAAAATTCAACTCAAAGTGGATCAAGGATCTGGGAATTAGAACAGAGACCCTGCACCTAATAAAAGAAAAAATAGGCCCAAATCTTCATCATGTTGGATTAGGACCTTACTTCCTTAACAAGACTACTATAGTGCAAGAAGTAAAATCAAGAATCAATAAATGGAAGGGACTCAAACTAAAAAGCTTCTTCTCAGCAAAAGAAACAATCAATGAAGTGTGAACAGAGAGCCTACATTCTGGGAACAAATTTTTGCCACATGCACATCCAATAGAGCACGAATCTCCAGGATATATAAAGAACTCAAAAAATTTTACACCAAAAAGCAAACAACCCAATCAATAAATGGGCTAAGGAGCTGAATAGAAACTTCTCAGAAAAAGATATATAATCAATCAACAGACATGTGACAAAATGTTCAACATCTCTAGCCATTAGAGAAATGCAAATCAAAACTACTCTAAGATTTCATCTTACTCCAGTCAGAATGGCAATTATCAAGAATACAAACAACAATAAATGTTGGCGAGGTTTTGGGGGAAAAGGCATGCTCATACAGTGCTGGTTGGACTGCAAATTGGTACAACCAATCTGGAAAGCAGTATGGAGATTCCTTAGAAAACTTGGAATGGAACCACCATTTGACCCAGCTGTCCCATTCCTTAGTCTATACCCAAAGGACTTAAAAGCAGCATACTACAGTGACGCAGTCACTTCAATGTTTATAGCAGCTCAATTCACAATAGCTAAACTGTGGAACCAACTTAGATGCCCTCCGATAGATGAACGGATAAAGAAACTGCAGTATATATACACAATGGAATATTACTCAGCAATAAAAGAGAATAAAATTATGACATTTGCAGGTACATGGATGAAGTTGGAGAATATCATGCTAAGCGAAGTAAGCCAATCCCAAAAAACCAAATGTCAAATGTTCTCTCTGATAAGTGGATGTTGATTCATAATGGAGGAGAGGACAGGGGAAGGATGGAGGAACTTTGGTCAAAGGGGAGGGAGGGAGGTAGGGGCATGGGGAAAGTAGAGATGGTGGAATGAGATGGACATCATAGCCCTAGCTTTATGTATGACTGTATACATGATGTGATTCTACATCACTTACAACCAGAGAAATGAAAAGCTGGGCTCCATCTGTGTACAATGAATCAAAATGCATTCTGCTATCATGTATACTAAGTAGAATAAGAAAAAAAAAGTTGCCATGGTGTATAAGAGATGAGAAATAAGCTCCCAGATGACAAGGCCAGAGGCCAGCAAAGAATGAAGGAGTTTCTTTCAGAACCAGGGACATCCAGATAGCACAAACAAGGACCTACTCCATACCCAAAACTGGTTGATGAAGGATTTATACCTAGCATAGCATTTGCTCTAGATCATTCTCTCTGGTGTATTTCTCACGCTTTCCTATGCCAAATTGTAGTTTATATTGCAGTTGTCCTGTTCTTGTTCTGCTGCTGTTTATTTAGGGGAGAGGAACAGGAGGGAGATAAAATACTAATTTGGTGAAGTGGCCTGTCCTTCAATCAGTGATCGTAAACTTTGAGTTGGATGCAATAATTGGATCAGAGTTTGGAGTATCTCCTTTGGAAAGGGAACAAGCATATTCTATTTGTGGAAAGAAATTTACATCTCAATATTTGATTGGAGAGAGCCAAGAATTGTGTCAGAGACAGCTAATTTTCCACCAAATTCCATTCTCCACTTCTTTGGTGGTAATAGAGATTAAGTTAAGCATATATAGATATATATTTTTTTTGGCAGAGGTTACATTTCCTAGGGTCCTTTGCAGATGATAGTGTGATGTGATTGCATTCTTGCAAATGCAATGTGAGCAAAACTGCTAGGTACCATTTCTGCTACACTTGTTTAAAGATAAGTAAAAAGCAAAGGCCCATGGGTGGGAAAGATGTGTGATTTGAAAGAAAGAGAAGGGCCGGATTCCTGGAGTGGAAGAGGTCAAAAAGGTAGGCAGGGGCCAGATTAACTCATGGTATGCAAAACTTGGATTTTATTCTGCGAAAAGCAATTGAGCCAAGCTATGATAAGATTTCATTTATATTTTTAGAAAGGGATCTGACCACATAGGCACAGAGAAATGTTTCAAAGTCTATTGTAAGTGCCCAGTAAGAGATGAAGGTGGCTTGTTCTGGAATGGAGGTAGTAAAGAGGGACAGTCAGTTCATGTTCTGGGTATATTGGGAATTGTGAGCCCCATCAGGCACGTTCATGAATTACATGTAGTAAGAAGCAGAGTCCACCCAGGTGACTCCGAGTTTTGGGCCAGAAAAAAAGTCTGGATGAATGAGAAGTTTAGAAGAGCAGCAGATCTGAGATATATTCTGAAACCAAGAGTTTTGTTTTAGATATGCTAAATTTTAACTTGTACTAGATATACAAGTAGAGATGTCAAGGAGGTGGTTGTATGTCTGGGCTTCAGTAGCTTAAAATGGCATTTAAGTCAGAGAAATTGAATGAGATATCAAATATCTGTATGTACATAAAATCAGTAGAAGAGAATCCAGTGCTTGGTGCTGAGGTATGCAAAATTCAGAGCTCAGGAGAAAAGAATAAGTAGTGACATCCCCCAAAAGGAAGTATTCTGGAAGTTAAGTAAGGAGAGTGTTTCCAGAAGGAGACAATGATAGAGTATATTTAGTGCTACTAGGCATCTGCATGATTGAATGTCCTGTGCCACTAGGTAGTTAGGGATTATAAGTGATACATTTTTTTTTCTCTTCCCAGAGCAATAGCGATGGAAGTATTGCTGGTTTGAACTAGGCATCAGAAGAGAAAAGGAAAAATGACTGACACAGCCAAGTTCAAACCAGCAATACTTCCATCGCTATTGCTCTGGGAAGAGAAAAAAAATGTATCACTTATAATCCCTAACTACCTCTAAAGAAGGTTGGATTTTGTTAAGTAAAGAGGGTTTCACTGTGCTTAGTATCCCGAGGAGCTGGTTATATGCACTTGCACCTGAGTGTTATGGAAGGTTTAACTGATCAATAAAGCAAAGGAAAGGGAAGGGAAAAGAAGAAAAGCAAAAGAAAAGACCTTAAAGAAGCAGGACCTCCAGTTAACACAGAACTGAAGAGGTCGACCGATCCTCTCCCCAAAATACAACTGTAAAACTGGCAAATTTGTTTTAAAAATTCCAGTGCTCTGGAAACATAACAAAGACAAATAATGAAGTGAGGGAAATACTAAGGAAAACTACAGAACTTTGGGTAAGACAGTGGGCAACTGTGGCATTCTTATCTAAAGCTGTCTCTTCTCCTATCTCAACTCAGATAATACACCAGTTCCATTAGGGCTTGCTGGCCATGAAAACCAGCACCTTCACTGCTCTGAGGGACTGAGTTTATTTGGAGTGGAGGTTGGAACAATTTTGCGCAGCAGCAAATGGGAAAAAGGCTAAAGTTCTCCTGGCTTGAAGTTGCAGTCCTCATTTGGGCAGTAGCAAATTGGACTAGCAAGATACTTATCAGGAAGACAGAAACTGAGAAACTTGACAAACATACCATACATCCCTAATTCTGGGAGCCTGTGTGTGTATGTAGTAGGGACCCGAGAAGACCAACAGAAAGCAAAAGCCAGGCTAACTTGAAGATTATTCAAAATGAATGTGCTCCTTAAAACAAACACAGCTCTACCACCCACAGTGTTTGAACCCAACTTCTGTTCAATCATTGACTAATCACTAAGCTACACATACTTCCAGTAAATTAAGTTAAAAAATAAAAACAATAACAATAATGCTGAGCAGAGACATCAGTGACTCTACCCCACAGGGTTTAATTTAATTCCTTAGGATTAACTTCAGGCTTGTTAACTTGAAAAAAACAACTGTAAACAAATAGCAAGAACAAAAGTTCTTAGAGAAAAATGGAAAAGAAATTCATAATACAGGATTGCTATTATGTTATTTAAATTGTTTACCTTAATGAAAAATTACAAGATATACAAAAATAAGTCTGAAAAAAATGTGAATCATACTCAGGATAAGAAGCAGTCTTTAGAAATGGCCCCTGGACCTATGTGATATATTTAGCAGACAAAGACTTCAAATAAGACATCACAAACATGGTTGAAGAATTGAAGGAATCAATAAACATATGTTTAAAGAACTAAAGGAAAATATGGAGGCAATTACTCAAAATGGGGAATATCAATAAAGGATCTATTAGAACTAAGTAAATTTAAAAATATACAAATATTCATAGGAGCATTTCCTTGGTAATAGCCAGAAAACTTGAAGCAATCCAATTATCCATTAACTTGTGAACTAGCTCAGCAAAAGTAGTATTCCCTTTTAATTGATTTTCTGCTTAAAATAGAAAATGGATTAATGTACATATTGTAGAGTCATCTTGAGGAAAGACGCAGAGGGAAAGCCATCCAGAAGGACTCTCCATCTGTCCCATGAACTTCTCTTAATCATCTAGCTAATGAAATGTAACTGGAGTGACGTGTGACACTTCCAGGTAGAATCTTACGAGTTAATGTTTGATTGGCCACTTCAACTTTTCTTCTGCCTCACTGATTGATTGACATTACAATTTGGAGTTAGTATGTTTGTTGGCCTTGGTCTCAGGGTAAGACTAAAACATGGAGCAGAATCCCAGTTGACCTGCAATGAATAAGAAATAACCTCATTATTTTAAACCGTGATATTTGGAGATTGTTGTTAACACAATATGTCATTCATTCTAATCCACATACATTCTCCAAAAGATATTACCAACACAAAATTGTTCCATTCTCAGCCTATATAATTATTTTTTTTCCTAAAACCCTTTTTAAAGGCTGGATACAGTGTATACATCTGTAATCCCAGAGAGTTGGGAGGTTGAGGCAAGAGGATCACAAGTTCAAGGTCAGACTTGACAAAATAAGAAGACCCTGTCTGAAAATAAAAAAAATAAAAAGGGCTGGGGATGTGTAGCTCAGTTGTAGAACATCCCTGGGTTTAGTCACCAATACCGCAAATGAAAAAGTTTTAATTGTTGTGAGAACACTTAAGAGATCTCTCAATATGAGACCTATTATCCTAACAAAACGTACAATACTGTATGGTTAATTGTAGATATAATGTATCACAGATACTGATTTTGCATAAATGATGCTTATACTCACCAAACAGCATGTTTCCCACTCCTGTACCCCTGTCCCTGGAGACCATCATTCTCTAAATTTGACTATATTTGATAACTCAGGTAAATTGAATCACGCAGCATTATCCAGCTGAGTGGTTTATTTCACTTCGCACAATATCCTCCAATTCATCCATTTTGTCACATATGCCAGGATTCCCTTATGATTTTGGCTGAGCAATTGTTCATTGTATGTAGATAACACATTTTCTTTATCCATTCATCAATTGATGGACATTTAAGTTTTTTCCATGTCTTGGCTATTATGAGTAATGCTGCCATTAACAGCAGCATTACTGTTAGGAAGGAACTGCAGATATACCTTCAAGATCTTGATTTCAATTCTTTTGAGTAAATACTCAAAATTGGGACTGATAAATTGTATGGTAGTTCAATCTTTTAATTTTTGAGGAACTTCTGTACTGTTTTCCACAGTGGCTAGTCCGCATTTTACATTCTCACTGACAGTGTGCAAGGGTTCAAAATTCTCCACATTCTAGTACTTGTCACCTTTTTTCATTTTGATAGTAGCCATTCTAACAGACGTGAGGTGTTATCTCATTGTGGTTTTAATTTGCATTTCTCTGATGATTAGAAATGTTGGACATTTTTTAATAAACCGATTGGTCATTTATATAACTTTGATGAAATATTTATTAAAACCCTTTGTCCATTTTCCAATCAGTTTATTTTTTTTTTACTGAGTTGGAGGAGTTCCTTATATATATTAGATATTAACCTCTTGTGAAATACACGGTTTGCAAATATTTTCTGACATTCTCCAGGTTGTCTTATCACTCTGTTGACTATTTCCCTTTCCTTTCAGAAGCTTTTTAGTTGGATGTAATACTAGTTGTCTAATTTTGTTTTGGTTACCTGTACTTTTGGTTTCATATCCAAGAAATTGTTGCCAAGTTCAGTGTAATAAAATTTACCCTCTATATTTCCTTTAGAAGTTTTACAGTTTTATGTCTTGTGTTTAAGCTTTAAATCATTATAAATTGATTTTTGTATATGGTATATGTGTCTAATTTCAGTATTTTGCATGAGATTGTCAAATTTTCCCAGTATCATTAGTTAAAGAGACTATCTTTTCCCCACTGTAATTCTTGGAAGCATTTTTAAAGATAGATCGATTGTATAAATGCTTTGTGACTAATGATGGAGTTTTATCTGATAAATCCACTGTAAGTTGAATATATTGTAAGTTGAAAATGTATTCAATATACCAAACCAAACAAACTATGTAACTTAACTTAGACTACCTCAAATATGACCAGAACACTTATATTGTCCTATATTTGGGGAAAATCATCTAACATGAATCTTATTTAATAAGAGTGTTGAATATCTTGTATAATTTGTTGAATAGTGTACAGCACGGAAAATGAAAAAAATAATGGTTATATGAGTATTCTTTGGTTCCATTGTTAAACTGAAAAATTCTGCTAACCATTGCAATTTGGAGTCTCTCTGTATATTCATGTGCTTATTTCTGGACTCTTTATTCTGTTCTGTTGGTCTGTCTGTCTGTATTATGCCAGTAACATAATGTTTCAAATATTGTAGCTTTGTCATATATTTTGAAATCAGGAGGAGTGGTACCTTCAGGTTTGCTTCCTTGAGATTGTTTTGGCTATTTGGATCCTTTGTGGTCTTATATATATTTTAGGACTTTTTTCTATTCATGTGAAGAATGTCAGTGGAATTTTAATAGGATTTCAGTGACTCTGTAGATTGCTTTGGGTAGTATGAGCATTTGAACATTAGGTCTTCTAATACACGAGCAAGGGATGTCTTTCCATTTATTTATGTCTTCTGTAATCTCTTCCATCAATGCTTTTTACCTGTCAATGTATAAAGTTCTTTGGTTGAGTTTTATCCTAGGTATTTTATATTGATGCTACATGTATGAGATTATTTGTATTTTTATTTTTGAATATGTATATCCAAAATAGTGTATAGAAATGTCATCTATTTTGTATGTTGTTTTTATATCCTATGACTTTACTTATTTAATTTATCAATTTTATCAAATATTTCATTTTTGAATATTTAGGGTTTTCTGTATATAAGATCATGTCATTTTCAGATATAATTTTATTTTCTCTTCTAATTTGTATGCTCCTTCCTTCCATCCTTCCTTTCACTTAACTTTTCTAGCAAGTACTTCTAGCACTAAGTTGAATAAAAATGATCAGAGTGGGAATCTTTGTCATATTCCTGGTCTTGGAACAAAAACTCGCAGTTTTTCACCATTGAAGATAATGTTGGCTGATATCATCTGTGACACCTAAAGTGTTGAGGTACATTCCATCTACACCTAATTTATTGAGAGTATTTTTATGATGATAGGATGTTTTCATGCTTTGTATCAAATAGTTTTATCAAATAGTTTCTCTTGATCTAATGAGATACTCATGATTTTTATCCTTCATTCTGTTAATATGGTGTTATAAATTTTTGTATGTTAAACCACCTGTATATCCCTGGGATAAATTCCACTTGATCATAGTGTATGATTCTTCTAATGTACTATTGAATTCACATTGTTAATATTTTGTTGAGCCTTTTTGTGTCTCATTATTTTGTTAGAAATAATGATTTGTAATTTTCCTTTCTTGTAGTATTTTTGGTATCACAAAAGTTGAAATGTTGAACATAGGGTTACCATTCTTACCTTCTATGGTGAGAAGTTGGGATCTAAAGTTTTTGTTTGTTTGCTTGTTTGCTTCCTCTGTACTGAACAGGAAGAAAGGTTATGGTGATTGCTTACGGTGATTGCTGGTTTGAACTACTAACAGCGCTCTGAGAAACCCCCATGCAACTAGTGTATTCTGGTCCCATCAGCACTCTGAAATAGGCAAGACAGAAGCCAGTCCCTTAGGCAGCTCCCCTCCACATTACATCCACAGTTGAATCATTTCTTTCTTTCTTTTTTTTTAATATTTATTTTTTAGTTGTAGGTGGACACAATATCTT
Organism: Geosciurus inauris; assembly: GCA_004024805.1. Lineage (NCBI taxonomy): Eukaryota > Metazoa > Chordata > Mammalia > Rodentia > Sciuridae > Geosciurus > Geosciurus inauris. Next base: position 12,953 of record PVHX01025017.1, on the reverse strand, counting down.
TATTTTATTTGTATGTGGTGCTGAGGATCAAACCCAGTGCCTCCCGTGCGCTAGACGAGCACGCTACCACTGCGCCATAATCCCAGCCCAGTTCAATCATTTCTTATCCTTCTTTGGGAGAAGCAGAAAGCTGGGAATTTTATTCTTATGTATGGCACTGTACCCAGAGGAAGGACTATGAAAAGAGTGTGTCTTAAATTTTCCCAGTGGTACATAGGCTTCTTGGCTGGTTTGTGGATTTCTCACCAAGGGAATTGTTGAATTGAGGATTTGTTGGGAAAAGGAGGGCTGGGGCTTCTATTCCAGTGTCCTACTAATGCTCCTTTTCCCTACAGGGTATTAATATAAGTGCTATATTGATTGTCATTTTCTTTTTCTATGACTAAAAACTTAAAATTATTTTTTTATCAGTGGTGCATAGAGTGGAATGATTGGTAAGGAACTGATATATTTTCTCATGGTGTCAGTCTAAAAAACAACAGCAATGGGTATAGTAAAGATGGTTGATAAAATATATATATATATATATATATATATATATACTGTTCATTGAAAGTGCATATAAAGGTGTTTAATATGAAGAATTTAAACTGCTTATAATTTTGTGCAAAGTTAGAAAAATTATGATTGTAACAATTTTTTCTATTTGCTTCAACAAATGTTTTCAGTGAACAGTGAGAAAAAAAAATAACAGCTCAGTGGCAGAGTGCTTGCCAACATGTGTGAGGCACTAGGTATGCTCCTTAGTACTGCATAAAAATAAATAAATAAAATAGAGACATTCTGTCCATCTACGACTACAAAAAAAATTTTAAAAAATCTCCATTAACCTGTAATGGGATGACTGGGACATTCTGGAGATAGAGCAATCTACTTCCATGTGGCAGACTCTAGAAAAAACACAGTTATAGGTAATGAAAGAAAGTCTAATCTAGTAGGAGAACATTTCCATTGAGGCAAGATTTCCTAACTTTTATATTTGATGAGTTACAGATCTGATAAAGGAAAATTTAGCAGACAGGGTCTCTAGTTCAGCCTAAAATGCCCAGAGCTTCTGGACTGATTATATCTCTTTATCAGCAGTTTCATCCACTTGTCCAATTTTTCTGCTAAGAAATGATCACTTTCTGTATGTGCCATGATGTGAGAAAGAATGGAAAATATAGACATAAAGGATAAAACTAATTATTTTTCAGTAAAGTAGATTTCAAAAAAATAGAAAAATAGATGGAGGTATTAATTAAGGAATTAAGGACGCACAGTGTCTCAATACATGCTTCCTCCTAGAGAATGAATTAGTAGAAACTGAACATCTGCCCCCATATTTAGCATTTCAGTTAATGCATAATCATATCTAGTTACTTGTGAAGAAATGATCACTATTAACATTTTAAAGATGAGAAATCTGGAGCTCGGGGAGTTAAAATGACTTGGCTAAAAATCATTAGTTTGCAAATGTGAAGACTAGGATTTGAATCAAGTTGCTGGACTGGAAAGCTTAGTCTAGGATCCTGGAACAGATGATAATATGACTAGCATGCAGGCAAGTTGGTTGCCAATATCAACAAAATTGCCTTTGGTAGGCAAGACCCAGCCACTGGGCTTGAGTTTGGTTTGAGTTCATGAATCCTAGGAAAGAGAGGGAGGAACCAGCATGAATAAATCAGTTCCAGACAGCCTAGGTCATTACGCTGGGGAGCCTGCATTGGAAAAGGCAGAGGTTATTCTCATTACCTCAGTTTAAGATCAAGATCAGAATTGCTGCTGAGGGATGTGTTGTTAGTCAGAGTTTTAGGTTAAAAGGTGGTAGGGAGGAAACCTAGGAATTAGGAGACCTGTAAGTCCTCAACTGTGGGAAAGCACACATCAGCCTAGGAATCATCCAACACCCAACACAGGACACTTGATACTACATTAAAATTTATTTTCTAACTTTATCTACATTTCATTGTCCTGACCTTTGCATGAAACTTTCCTGGCTTCTGTGAACTCCTTACACATATTCGATTTAACTCCGTAATGGTTGACTATGGCTATTTCAAGACTGTGGTTAAAATAATCTATAATATGTGCTTAATAATCCTCATAATCTAGTAGCAGTTTTCCAACCTGAGAATACACTGGAGTAACCTAAGAAGTGTTTCAAAATCTACTTCATTTGTCTCACTAATCAAATTAATGTCTGGTGGAATAGGGATCTGAAATCTGTCCAAAAGAAGCAAATGAAACCACACAAATGAGAGCAGGTTCTCCAATGTTATCAAGCTATGAATCCATCAAGCATCATTTTTTTTATTCTAAAATATATTTTTTTTAGTTGTAGATGGACACAATATCTTTATTTATTTTATGTGGTGCTGAGGATCAAATCCAGTACCTCACATGTGCAAGGCAAGTGCTCTACCTCTGAGCCACAACCTCAGCCCCAAGCATCATTTTATAGTTTATTTTATGACTATTTTCTATTATTTTGTCCAAGCATGAGCTTCTAATTTTTGAATTAGTTAAAATTTACCAAAGTTACTGCTTTTTACTTTATTTCCCTGCTTTCCATTTCTCTATTCATAATCAGAATAAAGCACATTTCATCAAACAGAAAGAAATATTCTATGCAGAAAAAGTTTGGAAAACATGAGACACAAAATTGAGGAAAATTGAGGACTCATGGTCAATCATCTTTGGGTCAGCAACTTTAAACTATTACTTCAAGAATACAAGGGCCAGTACAAGTTTTCTTGGTGAGGACTGTCCTTTTCTAAAACTCTAGTACTATAATATAGTCTTAGTTTTTCTTATTAAGTCAATTTTTTGAAAGGTCCAGATTTTAAACTCCTACTAGGGCATGTGCAATGTGGGTCAGCCTTCCTGCACTGGTACCTTCAATTAGACAGCAGTCCTATATACCTTGTTTGATATTCAGCCAATGTTTTAGAATAATTTTAAGTGATACAGAGGGAGAGCTTTTATAAGTCTGTAATAGATAATTTACATCTTTGTTTTAAAACAACTGTATACCATATCATTTTCACATTACATAGGAGAATACTAAGTGTTAAAAAAGCAATTTGTCCAAAGTATACAAAGCATCAAAATGGTAGTGAATTTGAACCTTCGCAGTTTCATTCCTGAGTTTGCTGGCTTAACCACTGTTCTGTAGATTTACTACTCAGGGGAAATGCCAGAATAATAATAAGACATAATGTGACACAATTGAGTTCTTAATAAAAAAATGATAAAACTGACAAGCTGATGCAAAAAAATGATTACATTAGAAAGGATTATAAAAGCCATCTACCTTAACTTCCTTACTTAAAGATAAAAGAATAAAGCTCCAAGACATACTGCTAATAAGAAACTTGATAAACCAGTTCTCCTGATTTCTAATTTATTTGGCTACTGTTTCAACCGAACAACTTAGACATTTACAAAGGTACTCAGGCCTTCATAGGGATCATTAGGATATGATGAGTAAAGAACCTTTGGTGATGTAAATGAAGTTGGGTCTTCATTTTAATAAAAAAAAAGCAGTTGTTTAAGGCCAATGTGTTGTTTAAGGCTAATGTATCAAAGGGCAAGGGCTATAATCTAAAATTTATGTAATGGCTAAAAAAGGATGTGAAGACTTTTTGTTTTCTCCTAGGATGCTGACAGTGGACAGATCATCACTCTTATCTCTCATCCTTACAACTTTGACACATACAGCCAAACAATCTACAACTTCATTACTTTTTAGAATCCATCACAACACTGAGGTTATACAGCAACTAACTAACCTGAAATGTAAAAACAGGAAAATACCTGCAAAAAGAGAGGGGCGTGAAGACTCCTTTAGCTGGAGCAGATGCAGTCAGGCACCAATGAGCATTCAGTTAAGGAATTGCAGAAACCAAGTCTGAGATGGTGAGAGTAGAGTCCTTGGGGGCTGTAGCAGAGGTTCACACCTTCTTGTAAAATTTTCTCCAGGGACTTTAACTGCTCTCACAAAAAAAAAAAGATTGATGAAGATTTTGAAAAAGCATACTTTATGGTGCAGGCCCCAAGAAGGGAATAGCAGGCTCTGCAGGTCATGCCTTATGGCCCGCGCAGATCTTTCTTTCTTATCTCCTGCATGGAACAAGAGCCTTAAACCACAGGCAGATAGGTTAGAAGCACTGCTGTATTTATGGCAATGGGTGGAAATTCCAGATGTTTATAGGGAACAGAAAAGCTTACTGGCCTTGGAGGAAGGGAAGGAATATCTGTGGAACCTATAACTATGGCTGATGGTGGGGCAGGAACATCAAGGGCATATCCAGAAAGTCCAGGGGCACTGAGCTTGCATAAGACTGAAGATTAACCAGACTAATGGAGACTTTCTCTCCTGCCTTCCTCTCACCAGGCTAACAAGCATTGAGTAACTTGTAACAATGGAATGTTGTTGGGAGAATTGTGGAAAGAGAAGAAGATCCTATCTGAGGCACAGGAGAAAGCAGATATTGAGACAGACAGAGAGAGAGAGAGAGAGAGAGAGAGAGAGGAGAAAAGCAAAAACAAAACCAAAAAACCTCTGCAAATCACTCTCCATCATAAAGCAAGGTATCTCCAGAAGAAGCTGAATTCTCTTACCCTGATTAGCAACCACTGCAACAGGAAGTCTCAAACCTGACTCAACTCCTTCCCTAGATTGACACAATTACTGAAAATAAAGGTCTAGGATAAGGAAAAGTATGCTTATATATACATATAGAAACTTCGTCTCAGTTTTTATTTCTACAAATTGTCCAACTTTCAACAAAAAAATTACAAGGCAAATAAAGAAAAGAGGCAAGAAAAGGCAAAAACTACTAAGAGAAAAATAAATCAATAGAGTTAAACTCAGATATGATAGTAAACTATCAGAAAGAGAATGGAAAATAACTATGATTAATATGTTAAAGGCTATAAATGAAAAGATGGTCAACAAATAAAAACAGTCTATTTCAGCAAAAATATAGAGTGTTTTGGAATAAAACAAAAATGTTAGAAATGAAAAGCACAGTAATGGAGATGAATAATATTTAAGGACTTTTGGGTGGATTTGCCATGGTTGAGGAAAGAATTATTCAGAGTAAAGATAGGTAAATAGAAATTACTCTAACTGAGAAACAAAGAGATGAAAAAGATACTTTTCATTTATTGTTAGTGAAAATACAAAATGACACAACCATTTTGGAATATGGTTCAGTCATTTCTTATAGAGTTAAGTATGCATTTACCATATGGCAGTATCAGCAATTAATTACCTTAGAGAAATAAAAATGCATGTTCACACAGAAACTTCGATATAAATATTTATAACAGTTTTATTCATGAATGCAAAAGAAATTGAAAAAAAAATCTTGAATGCCTTTCTATAGTGAATAAACAAACTATGATACACCTCTGTGATAGAATACTGTTTGACCAGCAAAAGGAGATTTGATAGATACAAGCAACATGGTTAAATCTCAAGAACATTTACTACGTGAAAGAAGCCAACTCCTCCCTCAAATTACATAGTATAAAGTTCTATTTACCTGAAATCTTTTAAAAAAAAAAAAAAAGCAAAACTGTAGTGTTGGAGAACTTATCAGTGGCTAGCAAGGGTTGGGGATTATAGGGAGAGAATACCATTAAGAGGCAGTATGAGCAAATTTGAGGGTGTTATCCACTTGTTCTCTATAGTTTTTATTTGATATATGATTTGATATATTTGTGAAATTACTTAGAATGCCACAAAGGTTAAATTTTATAGTATGTAAGTTAAAAAAAAACACTTAAAGATGTCAATTGCTGGTGTTTCTGTACTTGGAATTTGGAACTGGAGTAGTTTTAGGGGCTGGGGATGTTTAACAAACATGCTATAAATACAATTCAAATTAATTTTTACTCATTTAAATGTCTGAATGATTTCAGGGTGAAATCATAAGAAAGAATTTTTTCGAACAGTTCTCTTTTGCAGAGAACACAAAAGAAGTTGAATGAGCTTCTCTCTTGTTCTGCTTTGGGGTCCATCAGATTGAAAGTAATATGCATTATAATATTCACTTATTTAAAAATTATTCTTTTCTTAATTACTTAACACATGGGTTAACTTGATCCTTTCCTTCTTCCTCATAGGGCTGTTTTTTAACCTTACAATAAATAGCCCTTAGCACTCTCTCTCCATTACCTTCAGAGGTATCCGATTGTCCATTCACTAAAGAATGTTCGTGGGTGTACTAAAAAACTATGAGGTGTTCTGCAGACATGCTGCCTTACCTAAGTGACTGTCCCTCCACTAAATTATTTTCATAATTACATGGCTCAGCTATTCGATTTACATTACCAGCTCTACAAAGGACTAATGATGACAATTTATAATTATAATGAGCTTTATTCACATTTCTAAAAATCCTTTGACATACTTTCTGAATTATTTGAATAATATCCACCCACAAAAAGAATTAATAAAACAATGGAAATGTTAAGCACAGTTGGAACCATGTTTCAACAAAGTGTCCATTTTAAGATTCATTAATTATAAATACAACTACCCTGCGATCATTGATTAATAGCCTTGAAATACTTTTAGTCACAAAAGTTCAACTATGTAGAGTATTAATGCATAATTTCAGTTTAAGTGTGAAGAGGGTTAGTGGCAGGAGCCTGGGTGAACATCCCTCTCTCATTTGTAATAAATTAATGCTACCAATGGGCTTGGAGCAAAAACAAATTAATTTAAGAAAAGAATTAATTTAAGAAAAGGGGAATCAGTACTAAAAAAAGGGGTTCTAAATGTGTCAATGGGGTTTTTATTTTTTCAATAGATTTTTTATTTCTTTTCTTTTGTAAAGAATCTGGGACTTAGTATTTGGAATTAAAACGTGTAATTTCAAACAATGAAACAATTCTTGAATGAAGCAAAACAATTGTATTTGCTTAATGCATCTTGGTAGTACACTGGGTCATGTCAGCCAAATCATAAGCTCATCACTTCCAGATTTAGGATAAATTGGGTTGAGCTATTTGTCCTGCTTTTTCTAGAACAAATATTCTTTTTACTGTTTCTTCTTTGTGTTATAGGCACCCTCCAATTCACGGAGACTCAAAGCCTCGGGCATCTTAGCTGATTTCTTTGCCTATTTTCTTACTGTGCCCCTATTGCCCTAAAGTTGCCTCAATCCTATATTTACAAAATCTCCCAAATGAATCTGTTCTTTCTTTACATTCTTCCTGTCACTACACTTCTAGCTCTGAAAATTTTCACCCTCTGCAAGAAGCCTTACCTTTATCTCCTACGCAGTGCCTCTTCTTCCGGAATTAGAGTCCTTTAAAACAATTTAGTTCTGATCTTAAGTATGTTTTTGCGACTGTTTTGTTCCCAAATTGTCCTTGTGATATTTTACTTCCATTTATAGTGCCTATGACAACATATGAGTCAGGTATCATTTTCAAAAGATTTTATTAATGCTAGGGTAAGAAGTTTTTCTTACTAATTGATAGAAGATATTGTTTTTAGGTGGGAGAAATATGAAGCAGTGTGAAGACTGGAGTTGAAGATAGCAACAAGTGAGACAGTATGACCTATAAGAAGGTCCCTGTGATGGTTTAGGTGGAAGGTAATGAAACCTCACCTCAGGTGGTTGCGGTAGGAAGGGAAAAAAGAGATAGACTGAAACAGTGTTATATAGATAAAATCTATAGAATTCTAGCAAGGAATTTTTTAAAATATTTTTTTTTAGTTGTTGATGGAAGTTTATTTTTTTATTTATTTATATGTGATGCTGAGGATGGAACCCAGCGCCTCACACATGCTAGGCAAACGCTCCACCACTAAGCCACCACCCCAGCCCATCTAGCAAGGAATTTTTGAAGGAGAGTTTTTAATAAGGATGAACCATCAGTGACCAGACACTGGTCACATGTAGATCATGGAAATGCTGATAAGAGGGAAAGAATAGAGGTGCAGGGGAGTGGGGATCAGGAAGCACAGGCAGGTCTTACATTTAGAGAAATTCAGTTTAAAATCTATCTCTGGTACTTAACTCCATAGGATAACAAATAAGTGTCTTACTTTCTGTGTTTGCACATCTATGTAACATGGTAAAAATACAGATCCACAGAGGGTTACGGGGCTCTAAATACCTGATAAGCAGTAAGTTCCAGGTCAATCAAGGGAAGTTATTATTATTACTACTGTTGTTATGACTATTGTAAAAAAAATAAGTGTGCCCCAATTATAAACCAGTAACTGGCAATTGTTCCCATTAGAATGAGCATCTTGGAGCACTTACATGAGGCCTTGCCTCAAGCCCTGAGGAACTGGCATGACTAACTTAGAGTCTAGCAGTTTATTTGAGGGAAATTATCATCAAGGTGACCTGTTTTGAGACAGTCTTTGGAGGTTTGATCACTTTACCCGGTTTGCTTGCGATTTGAAGTAATGTGGAAAGGATTTACAAAATAAGAAGGAACATACAAGACGACAGACTAAGGGATCCACCTGGGAGCTGTCTGTCAAGCAGTCAGGAGAGGCCCATAGTGAAAAGCAGAGACTGAACACGGGGACAGAGGGAATCTGGAGCTGGAGCTGAAGCTATCACAGCAGCCAGGGCGTGGTGTGTGAGCTGTTAGCTGGAGTGGTGCAATCGCCATAAAAAGAGGGAGGTTCCTGGGAAGGGCAGGAGGGTGGAGATGTGGGAGGGACAAAATGGGAAGGAACAAATGGGAAATTGCTGGGCCTAGCGGGGTGGGGCTCACTCAATAAATCATTGGCAGTTGCTGTAACTGGCTTGAGTGTCCTCCTTTAGAATGTTGCTCCATTAAAAGGGCACTGCTTCTTCTCTGTGTTGCTGGCTTTAGTCACTCCATTACTCACCTGAACAGCTGCTTGCGGCTAGAGGAGTGAGTGGTGCGAAGCAGCTGACTGTTTCACTTGAGCAACCGCAAGTAGGATTGCGCATCACCGAAACACGAAGATGGTATCGGAAATGGGACAAACATAATGTCGGGGTGGGACAGAATTGTTACTGAAATTAATTATATTGCAAAAAATGTGCTCATGAAATCATTTGCAAGATACATACATGAGTATGTATTTAGTTTTTTTTCTGATAAAAGTAGGCTTTTATTCACTAGGTTAAATTATAGCCTATAGCATTCTGTGATGGGTATGTAAGGAATATTAAGAAAGAAGAGGACCATTGGAGCAAACAGCCCGTGTGACCTTGGTGACCTTGGTATGAAATAGAATGGGTTCAGATCCCGGCTCTGCCTCTTAGTGTTGTGACTTCAAGCAAGTTACTTGACCTCTTTAGGCCTTAATTTTTTTTTTTTTTTTTACTATCAAAGAGGTGTTATGGGGATTAAATAAAATATGCAATATAGTCAGCATATAGGAGATACTACTGTTCGACTTTTTAAGATTTACACTTGGTGCTTTTTCTTGTGCAGTTATCTCCTGTGTCTTTTCAAAGCCATTGAGGCAGGAGTGTGATTTCAGCTTAACAGAGGAAGAGTTTGAGGCTTCAGTGGTTAAGATGCTTTCTGGGATCTTGAGTTTATAGGTAGCAGGGCTAATCTTATGGTCCAAGTGTTTTGATTTCCACACCCGGTGTCCTTTCCATTCATGATATAGAGACACAGTGAAGTAGGGATCCAGGCTGGTGCTTTATTTCATGATAAAATGTGAAAAGCACTGAGAATTTTGCCTCTGCAAAATGGTATCATTATTCAAAAATTGACTTTTAGTTGACACATATTTGTACATGTTAATGGGGTACAGTATGAACAGGGTAATTAACATAAAAAGGTGTTATTGCAGCTGGATTGGCTTAAGAAATGTTTTATAGGTGCTCTCAACCGTGTAGCACCAAATTTCCAGGACAGTTATGTTTTACTTGTAAAGAGGAGAATGCCTTGCGAAGCAGGTATACAATAGATAGATAGAGCCAAAGAACAGCAAAAGTGGCAGTGAATCAGGGGTGGGGGTGTTTAAAGGTGATGCAATATCTCTTGCTGTAGTCAACAGTTGTTTGGAAAAAACAATTGTCTCCAAAGGTGAGGTTCATTTCCACCTATCAAATAGCTACAGAGACCATACGGACCCCAATGCACGTACTCTAGTGAAGAGGTCCAACAGAGAAGGACTCCAGGCAGTTTTGTGAAACCTCTGCATAAATGGAGGCATCATCTAATCTTAAGAAATTTGATATCCGTGTGGACATTAGTGGTTTTTAAATGTCTTCTCCAACCCTGTTTTATTTTTATAATGGTTAGGACTCGGCTCTTAGAACGAATTCCAGTTTTAAGTATTGCTAGCAAAACTGCATAGATGGTCTCTTCTTTAGCTCTTTATCCTCATCTTTTGGTCCTTGCTCCAGGCAGAGGAAGCTTCTCTCAATTTTTATACACACCACTGTAGACCTTCACCAGTGCTCTTTGGAAATGCTCTGTCCATTCTGCCAGTTCATCTTCCCCCTTCTTTTGGTCATATTTACCCTTTGGAGAGTAGCTTAAAGGTCATTTGCACCAGCTAGCTTTCCCTATCCACCATCATGAAACATAGGTCTGGGGTCCCTGGTGTGTTTTCCCAATGCACACCTTTATTACCTGCCCGGGCACTCCTCATACACTGTAGTGTGTTTATCTATGTGTCCTCCCTCACAAGACACTCCATGCTCACCCCGGTCCTGAGGGCAGGGATCATAGCTCTCCTCATCTACATTGGATCCTCAGGGTCTGGCACACAGCAGAGCAGGCTCTCCATAAATACTTGTTGAATGAGTAAATATGCAAATATACCTTTATAATTTGTGAAACCAACCTCTCAGGAGGAAAATGGAGTTTATGAACAGAGCTTTCTAGTAAATTATATTTAGTCATAATACTACAAACATGCATATCATTATCTCTACACTTCTTATTTGGGGATGATAATGATGTTTGTGAGTTCTGAATGCTCAAGCCAATTTATGAAATTTGAGCAGTATTAAATGTGACAGTAGATGGCTCCTGTTTATAGGTTATGGTGGTAACATTCTAAAAATAAGCAGCTTGATTGGGAACTTGCCTTTCAGAGGCAATATAATGTGAGGGGTGAAGGGAATTACTTTATTTTTTTAAAAGAGAGAATATAATCATCTTATAAAGTAAGGGAATGCTGTATTTGGTCCATATGTGATTACATTTAGAAATAATTTTGGGGACTTATTATTATGATTAGGTAAAATATGAGGCAGTTAAACTTAGGGGAAATGACTTCTGGTTTTAGAATATACTTCCTCCCAAAAATATTGATGATTTTTTGTAGATAATTTCACTTGAGGAAAGCATTTTTAAAGTCAATATATCTGAAATATTAAGTCCTTGCAATGTCTAAGGCCCTTATAAGTTAAGGAGATGCTTAGTTTAAGTTCTGTCTTACAAATCTGCTGCCTGAGGGCTTTGGAACATCAGAAAGGAGGGCTAAAAATGAATTGATAGAATTACTATGTCAAAGATGGTTGCATACATATTTCTGTTAATAATTCTGCACAGGGTGCTGAGCCTAATTTCCAATTTAAGAAAAGAAAATTGAAATATAGAACAGCTTGTTCTCAATCACAGAGAGAGTTTGTGGTAGGCAGATTGTCCTGAGAACTCCTGCTCTTCCTAACACACCAAAGGAACAGCAATTGCATTCATTTTAACTGAACTCCAGCTTACCATTCCCCACAGCCAATGGTGTCAGCTTTTCTCAAGTAAGAACTGGTGCATTCCTAAAGAAAACAGGCTACAGCAGTACAAGCAGCACTCTCAGAATGGAAAATTTCTGGGAACAGAATATCTGGGTTTGAATTGTGATCAAGCTTTTTTAACCTTTCTCTCCATTTCAGTTTCTTCATATTAAATAGGAATTAACAAATTTATTGGGTTCTTCTGAAAATTAAATGTTATAATATACATAAATTAACTCAATAATGAGCAATGATAAATGCACTTCCAAATTAAATATTTTATTATTTAAAAAATAAGCTTGATCATATTTTTTATTTATCCATTAATAGTTTGATATTATTGCATAACATATTTTAGAAAAAAAATAAATGACATATTTATGCATGAAATCAACTTACTCAATTATGTAATATGTGACTCTGAACCATTTGAGCCCCTGATTCAGAATCATCAGTTGGTCAATGACACTTGAATCTGTAGGACATACATAAACATGTTTGCCATCTTCACAGTTTGGAAATTATTTTCATTGGAGGGATACTGAGATAAATACAATGTATCTGACTAACGTATTCTATGTATATTATCTTTTTGCATGCTTTCTTTCTCCTTTGATTTTTTTTTCAAATAAAATGAAACAAAAATAAAGTTTATCTCACCTTACTGGAGCTCCTAGCCATTTAACTATTCATGCTTTGACAATCTTGACTCTGTGACTGGAGATATATAGTTATTAAACATTTATTAAGGCATAGCTCTGTACTGAGTCTTGTGCTGAAGTCCATAAAAAGAAATAAGTTGCCACATTTTGGTATGTTATGCTATTTTTTAGTGATTTTAAAATTAAGAGGCTGGTCACTATTTCTCCATGCCTCTCAACAGAATTTTATCTATAATCTTATGGTTAAATTTATTTCATTCAAAGATATCCTATTTTATGGTTAAACACATACCTTAAGGCAAATAAGCACAGGTATAAGACTTCCCTCTTGTCCTGTTTTGCATTTGCAAAACTCATTTTTTTTCTGGTAGGTGCCAAGATGGAGATGCTAAGTAACTAAGTTCCTTTTTAAGCAAGGTAAACTTGCATAGTTCAATGCCTTGTTTGGCCATGAAGAAGTTAAGAATACTGGGTAACTTCACATTTTTAAATTAAATTTCACCCTTCTAAACCACATTGTCAGATTTTAAAACGGTTTGCATCAAATGCCAGTAAACAGAAAAAGTGACATTTAGACCAATGGAACAGACTAGAG
>PVHX01025016.1:0-23079 GCA_004024805.1 Geosciurus inauris | reverse complement strand
AAATAATTGTGCCTTTAACACTTAAGAATCTGAGACCATTTTGTCAATTTGTACCAAAATTCATTATAGTATCAGAACACATTACGTTAGAATAAAGTAGGTGAAAAGGAAAGAAATTTGGCATATGGACAGAATAAAAATCTTGAAAAAATCATGAGTGTCCTGAACAAGTCATTACACAAACTAAAACCATGCCAATGTCAGCCCACATCATGCTGGAGTCCTCTCAGAGCATCAGAGTTCAGGAAACAAGGAAGCGGGGAGAAGATGTCCGCTTTCACTTCAAGGAATAACTTTAGTGTCTACTTAGAATATTGAATGAGCCATTTGAGACTCTGCCAGGCACAGCCAGACTTTGGAACAGGAGATGAAGAAGGCCTTGTTTCTATTGATTTCTCTAGTAGATGTCCAAAGTGTCATTATTGTCTCAAAGTACTATTTAAAAGGTCATTATGGTTCTATTTTCCAAGTTTGCAGTGGATACAAGGAAGGCATAAGACAGTCGAATTTGTTCAAGTGAGAAATTACAAATTATATGCATAAAACAAGAAATAATATGAGACATTAAATGCAACAAATATAGGACTTCAAGTTGAGTTTCCATTTGACCAATTGTTAATAAAGTCTGTTGAAAACTCTGAATGAGAAATCACTTCAAAGTAGAAATCAATTTTGACAGAGTTATTGATTAAGGCTGAGGTTGCTAACAAAGCCTTTTGTTACAAATAATCTAGTACATATGATGGTATCCTCTGGATTGCATTTTCTCTATCAATTTACAAGCTAACTGCTTTGACAAAGGCTTAAACTCCAAGAACTGGAAACTTTTTGATCATACATTACATTACTGTTAAACTCCTAGGGAATAAAAATGAATACTTAATTGATAGAAGAATTGTGAGTTTCAGGAGAAATCTTGCCTGTTTGATGCTGCATTCTTAGGTCTCTACATTTCAGTTATCCTTATGTGCGCTCACCGTATGGATACTGCCCAATATATATAAAGTTCTGTCTCCTTAGACGGAAGATGGATGTACCTCTAAATATGCCCAGCCTTTCTCCAGGTTTCTCCTGTTTTTGTTGTTTTTTTTTTCCTGTGACAAAATGTCAGTGGATTGAGCCAAGCTAACTCTGGCCTTTCAACATTCTCCTATTGGCGGTTTGAAATCAAGGGCACCTGCCTCATGCTGATTATCCTCACGCACCAAAGAAATAAAAGCAAGCCAGTTTAGAGTTCTGAGGATTTTACACCACTGGCCCATCGTATTTTACACCATTGACTGGTCATATTTCTATTAACAGAACTAGTGAATAAGGCTTTGAGGTTCTTCCTTGTTAGAATTTCAGGAATATCACCCTAAATGGTTAAGATAACTCAGTTTGCCATAATTGTCCTTAATACATAACTTTATGGCCAGACTAAAAAGGTGCACCATGAATAATCACAAGGGATAAGACAATGCTGAGAAGAAGATTAAAGAAAAATAAGAAAGAAACAAAGAAACAGAGGGGAAGTTTAAATCAAGGTGATTTATTGGAGGCATAGATTTTACTCAACAGATGATGAGGCGCCTGACATAAGACCAGAAATAAATTATTTCTCATGAGGATTTCCTACTGAGGAAAAGCAATGAACAACATAAAGAATAAAAAAAATGAGGTAGTTATCTAAAACAAATAAAATCCATTGGAAAATAGTTGTAGTGTTCATGATTGCTATTCAAAGATACACATCTATTAGAGAAGAAATGAGAATATTGTAAACATGAAAGTTATAAATTTTAGTTAAACAGACTTCACATAAAAGGAACTATGAAACAGTATTCTAATTAAAGCTTCTATCAAAAATTTCAGAAAATATAAATAACAGTATGAAGCTGAACACTTGCTTATTCAAAGATGAATGATAACTCTGAATTATTTCTGGTGAGGGAAAAGACCCTGCTTTTCAATACATGTTATGGCTGCCACATTTGGTTTGGTAGAGATTCATGATTACTTTTGCATTTATCTAAGAATTAAATTTGGAAGTTATGGGTGATTGTTTAGTGGGAATGCCAGAAGAAAACAGATAGAATGCTAAAATAGGGCTCACCTCAAAATTATTTAATAAAAGATGTGTGGAATGGTGAGTCCAGGATGAAGAGAATGAGCAGGAAATTGTGAGGCAGGCAGATCCTACAGTTACCAGACAGGGAGGAGTGAGAGCTCCAGCAGCCACCACCAGAATTAGGAGCAGGATGTGACAGGTTAGTAACACCAACCTCTTCCTTCTCCCCTTGGATCTCCTGGAAACCCTCACTTATTAATTCCAACAGGAAGTCAGAGGACTAAGAGATCTCAGTAAGTTAGTCTCTAGAGGTTTCAGCCCCTGAAATAGGGACTGTGTAAAGAGGATTCATTTAGTATATAAGAGAATTAATTAAATTGGGGAAATAAGTTACTTGACACACTTGTAGAAATCCAGATGGACATTTTTAGTTGGGACTGAGAAAAATAGATAAGCCTAGGAACAGATATTTGGAAATAATCAAATATTTCCCATTACATTCAGCCTTAGATCTAGAGTCCACCTGAAATTTTTCCTTTGTTATTTCTACATACATGCATTGTATGTGTCTTTCCATTCCCACAACTTAAATTCCCATCATTTTTTATGAATATGATCTTCTATTTATTTAATAAAGCAGGACCTCTAGAAAATATATAATAGATAATACATGGTTATATTTGATTCAGTTATTAAACATATCTAAAGGTAATGCATTTCTTTATTATTTAGCTTTAGTTGGCATTGTATATATATTGTATTGTACATATATTGTACATATTTAGTGTCCAACATGGTGTTTTGAAATATGCATATATAATAGAACACCTAATAAAGCTAATTAATATGTGCAAATATTTATTTGTGGTGAAATATTTAAAAATCTACTTTCTTAGCCATTGTCCAGGACATAAATATTATTATTGACTATAGTCACCATTTTGTGTCCAATGAACCTCTCCCTACTCCTCATTCCCAGCCACAGCCTCTGGTAACCATAATTCTCTATGCTTCTATATGCTTCTTTTTGGATTGTACCTAAAGTGGGATCATGTATATTTGTCTTTTTGTGCTTGGCTTATTTAACTTAACATCATGTCCTTCAAATTCATCCATGTTATGAAAAATGACAGAATTTTCTTTTTTTAAAAAGTGAATGGCATTCTGTTGTGTATATGTATCACATTTGCTTTATGTTTATGTCCACTGTTGAACTCTAAGGTTAATTTCTTATTTTGGTTCTTGTGAATAATGCTGCAATGAACAAAGGAATTCAGGCATCTCTTAAATATACTGAATTTATTTCCTTTGCATGTATATCCAGTAGTGAAATTGCTGTATCATATGGCAATTTTATTTTTAATTAATTTTTGAGGAACATTCATACAGTCTCCATACTGGTTGTACTCATTTACATTCTCCCAATGGTGTGCAAGAGTTCTGTTTTTCCTACATTCTCAATAACACTTATCTTTTGTCTTTTTGGTAATACTATTCTAATGGGTGTGAGGTGATATTTCAGTGTGATTTTAATTTATTTCCCGAATTAGCAATGTTGAATGTTTTTTCATATATATGTTGACCATTTCAGTGTCCTTAAGTTCCTTTGTCCATATTTGAATCAGATTGTTTTCCTGCTATTGAATTGAATTTTTTATATATTTTGAGTGTTAACCTTTTATCAGATGTACAGTTCTTCCCTCATGTTTATTGTTTCCCTGGCTGTATAGAAACATTTTGGTTTGATATAATTCCATTTATCTACCTTTGATTTGTTGTCTGTGCTTTGGGAGTTACACAAAAAATCATAGCTCAGAGCAATCTCATAGGTTTTTAAAATTATGAGTCTTTGGAATTTTATGAATGGTCATTTTTGAAGCTTTTTTGAGAATGCATTCCTTCAAAGGATATTGGTATTTGTTTTTGTTATGTTCCCATAGCTACAACATCCCTTCAACTGAACAAAACTTATGAATTTTACTAATTTTATTTTTCAGATAGAAGCAAAGCAATGCTACCATTCTAAACTATTTTATGTTGAAATCTATAATTGAGATTTACAGGTCTGCATAAATTGTATGGACAATTTGAGGTCACAAATGTGTATGGGGTCTGACACTCAAGAGAGACCCATCTCCTCAACAATGTCAAAATCTAAATAGAATTTATTTGGAATCCCCTTCTATATATCAACTACTTATACTTTACTTTTATTCTTCTCTGAAGTTACTAACTTTATTTATACATGTCATATTAGGTTCCAACCCTGTTGAATCCAGGCTTTATATTTGATCTCCCACATTTCAAGTTGTCATCAAAAGAGAAGATCCAGATTAAAAAAAAAAAACTCCATAGATTCCATATTAATTACTTGCACTTTTAGATGTTTTCAAAAGGGAGCCTCTTTGAGGCATTTAAATTTCAGCCTAGAATGTAGTTGCCTAAAATTTTTAATACAGACTTTTAAGTAAAAGTACATTCTTACCCTGCAAGGATGCATTTCTACATAGGAAAAATGTTTTAAATCTGACTTCTGTTTCCTTCAGTTAGGTTGCTAATCTACTCTGATAGCACTAAAAAAAGATTTAAATAAAATTATCAATCATAATTCTTTACAAAACATTTTGTTTTAAATTCTAAACAATTTTTGAATATATGATGAGCTGATGAGGGGAGTTTAGCTTTCTTGGAATAGGCATGATATCAAGTTACTAATGTTATTTGAGTATTTTAATTCCTCTTTCAAACTCTGGTATTCAATAATGTCTTCTGAATGCAAATAATTATACTAGCTTGAAGAACAGTTTAAAAAACAATCTTCAAGATTTCACAAGGTTCTCATTGATGAAGTCAAAGTGATAGCCTACAAGGAAAAAGTTCTGGTTTGAAATTTTTAATAGTTACTACCAGAGGCTGATTATGTGCTATAGACAAATATAAGGAAGTGACTGCAGTTGGGAATTGTTTATAATGATCATGGGAGTCTCACAAAAAAATATCTTATTTGAGCAGAGGTACATGGTACTGGAGGTCGCTAAACAGGACATACGTAGGCAAGAGCCCTTTGAGCATATGCACAAGTAGCACGGAGGCCCTGGGGAGGCTGCTTTGGGTATCTTGTAGAGATGGGGAGACAGGAGTTGGGCAGCTGGACACATGGTGACTTTTGCACCATTTAAATAACTAAAATAACTAAGAGGTTTTTTTTGGTCTTTTGGTTTTTTTTTTCATGAGACATGCAATATTCAAAGATTTCTGAGGAAAGTTGAGATCTGATTTATTTTTAAAAGAACAGCTTTGATATCCTTGTGGGTAGACTGTAGAAAGGACACAGAATCCACTTAGAAGAAAGAGATGTGAGAATGGGGTGGTGATGAGTGGCCTGGGCAATGCTCCAAATCAGATGTATTTTATGAACACAGAGTTTCCTGATCTGTGGGGTGTGGTCATTATAAAAGATTCAGGGATGCCAGATTGTGTGTAAGTATAAGACAAATTTGCCATACAAATGACTTTTTAAGTAACTTTACAGACCTCCTAGTGAATTGATTCCAAATCTTTTACTTTAAAATCTTTATGTTTATTCAGAATCCTCCAACCACAATACTTGTCAGGACTTGGGACAATTTTCCTCCAAAATTCTTTCAAAGCAATTAACTAATTTTCTTTCATAAAATATTGGATTATTCTCACCATAGAAAGTTATTCATGTAAAGGGCTTGCTTTCTGTTGCAAGTTTCTTTTCCCTGAACCTAGGACTGAGAAGAAAGCTAAAGAAAAAAAAGAAAAAAAAATCTTAATGTTGTAAGTCCACAAAAATTCTCACACTAAATTTCACACTCAGTTTGCTTGGTTCTGTGACCTGCTTTAACACTTGGCCTTCTCAAGTTAGTGTTCATCCCATTAATGATTTAAATTATATTCCTTGAAAGTTTTATAGCTTATGTTATACTGAATTTGTCTCCTATGGAAATGTATTTTCTCACTTGATCAAGATATAATCAAGTTTCTAAATACAAATTTTTTGTTGTTTGAAAAAGTTTTGCTGACTACCTACGGTGTGCACTAAACTTGAAAGGGTTAACTAAAACACTGACTTGATGATGTGAGAGAATTCAGCATGAAAATATAAATACAAGAAAAGGCAAAAGTTGGAACAAGGAAATTGATGATGAATCATGAGTAATACTAATTGGCTAAAAATTTTTAGAAAGCATTTGCTATATATCATTCTCTGCTTCACTTTAATCCCCAGCAACTCTCCAAAGTAAATACATTAATGTCTCTATTTGATATACGAAACAACTGTGGCACAGCAACGTCCTCTAGTTATGATTTTCTAGGTCAGAGTGCAAACCTGGGGACTGCTGCTGTTGAGTCTATGTTCTTAATTGCATTTCTGCCTTTGTATGCTGTTAGAAGTAGGTATTACAGCTTATCAAAGAGTTGAGAGTCACAGCACACCCTGGACTGTCTAATCCTCTGTGTTGGAGACATGATTTGAGACATCAGTGAGATGATTCTAAATGATTCCTTTCTTGCAATCTGAAGTCTTAGGTTCTGACAAGAAAACATGTTTAATGACATTCTAAAAGTTTTTAATTCCATAATTCTATGATTTTTCGCTTTGGAGGAGGAGGAAAGTTTTCCTTTGTCATTCACATGCCAGAGATTTAAGGTGGTATTTTTTTTCCTGACTGCTTAGTGAAATAGCTCATGCATCTGTACAACCACATGATACCATGAGAATATTAAATATTTCTTCTGCAGTGAATTTTATTCCTTCCATTTTTTAGCTAAACATAAATAAAGCATAGCAAAATATAAAGAGTGGCCCATCATCAACTATGTTGAATAAATAATGGATCTCCCTAGGTATCATTGCATAATGTATGAGATATTGATTGTACATTACAGATGTTTTCTCTTAATTATTCCTGAAAAAGCTTTAATTAAAATTAGGAACATATCAGTTTGCAGTCTTAAGGTTCTTTGTTGAGGGTACCAAATTGGTAGCATCTTAAATGCTGACTTTTAGCTAACATAGGAAAATGTTGCCTTTAATTTAATCTTCCCAGTTTATTTTTGTACTACAGTAATAAAAAGACTTGGTTAATGATTATGTTTTACAATATATTTGATCTCAACTAATTTAATGTTATAGCATGTATTTTTTCATCAAAAATTGTTAAAACAGCTTTAGTTCTACTTGCTGAACTAGATCTGCCAAGATCTCATCCTATGCAGTTGATAACATCTCAATTTCCTACTTCATATGGCACATGTTGCTATATGTTCTGCTTTACCCCCACAAACACTATCATTTACAAGTGCTCATTTAGGAATAACAAAAGAAACAGATAACAATTAATAAGAAAAGTGCATAGTCACGTCATCCATTTTTCCTGGGTAGCTGTAGATAAATCTATGGCTCTAATCCCCCCCACATGCTAATGACTAGTGGATATGTGCCAGGCAGGCTTTTGACTTCTCAGTACCTTTGAAAAGGCAGCCTTTGTTTAGGGGAATTTCCAAAGTTGCTTGTCTGTGCTTTCTCAATATAGGTATCAGAAATACATTCTCTGCTTCTCTAGCAGTTATAGCACAAACTTGTGTGACAAAGACATCTCTATCAGACACAGCATATAAGACTTTGATTTATAGGTGACTGTGAAAAATTAGATGCCCAGGAACCCATCTAGTTGGTCTAGCTTCAGAACCATTCAGCTATCAAAGGCAGCCAGTGATAATGTCAGTATCCAGTGCCCAGCATCAGGGTATGAGTGTGGCATCCGTGCTGAAATTTCCTCACTAATATCTCCCATTCAGATCAGTCATGGAGGAATTCAGGGAAAATCTAAACACTGTGGATGATCCTTTGTTCCCTGCACCACCCATCTAACTCAAAGTTTAATGAACCATCCCTTGAAGCTACTTACAACAGGTAAGTCTATAACAAACACTTATGAACTCAGATTAACTATCATTTACAAGAAACTCAGCAGTGACCTTAGCACATTTTAACTTCCAGGAGTTGTGTTTGCATAAGGATGTGATGAGCTCTGTGGGGGGAAACAAAAAGGTTTATAATTAACAATCAGTCTTTGAAAGACTGGCTTTTGACACTAAATGAAGAGGGTAAAATGTGTTCGCCAAAAGATCAAGAACTGTCCTTGCAATTCCAAGAGTTTAAATGACTCCTAAGTTAATCATACTGTTTAATAATATTAATTGATTTTTCTCAGAGGAGGTTACTTGGTACTTAGATGATAATTTTAGTGTCAGAACTGAAGGAATTTTTTAAAACTTCTTCAAGAATATGGTAGCATTAATCAAGCATAAAGCTAATAGTACTGTAGGCACTACAAATTATACCAAGTTAACTGTGTTTTGAAATTTAAAATAATTTTAGCCCTATAGAGGGAAAACAGTGCTCTCAAAGAGCAAGTAGGACATGCATTTGTGAAATTAAGGATTGAAGGAGTGATGTCAGTGCAGCAAACTGCAAAGTCACTTCAAGGTTAGTTTATAGAATTGAAGGAAATAGACAAGTAGTATGTAAAGCCACTAAGCTGTGACCTGGTATAGAACTCTGGTTGCATCAGTGAAAAACTTTAATCATGCAAAAACCAATTATGAGCCACCTGTGATTGTATTGTCAGGGATAGGAGTTAATTAGCAGATAAGATACCAGCTCTAAAAGCAGTTGTCACCATGATTATTGTCACTTATATCCAAGCTGGAAATAAAGTGTCACATGTTTCAAGTCAAGTCTGCACTTTGATGATGCAAGACATATGTTAAAAGAAATAAAACACAAAACACTTAGTATAGTGCCTGTCGTAGGCTAGAAATTTAATAAATGTGATTTTCTTCTATATTAGCAAATATGATTTATCATGTTTTTATTACAGCATTATCTATACATAGCATTTGAGTTCAATTTGACAAAATCATACATGCAAGGAATTTGATTTCAATTCCCATTTACTCCCCTTTTTTCCTTCCCTCTTCCTTCTACCTTTTCTCCCTCCTCTACTAAACTTTCTTCTAAATATACATAAAAGTGAAATTCCCTTTGGTGCCTTTATATATAACATGATTTTGTTAAATTCATTCCATTTATCTTCCCTGTTCCCATCCTTCCTCATTCTCCTTCTTCTACTCCACTGACCTTCCCTGTATCTGTATAATATCCGATCCCTTCTCTGTCACCTTCTTTCCCTTTACTTTTCTCTTGATTCCACATGTGAGAGAAAGCATTTGAAACTTGATTTTTTGAGCTGGTCTTATTTCACTTAGCATGATTTTCTCCATTTCCATCCATTTATTGGTAAATGCCATTATTTAATTCTTCTTTATGATTGAATAAAATTCCATTGTGTATATATAGTACTTAATCCACTATCTTTTGATGGGCATCTGGGTTGATTCCATAATTTGGCTGTTGTGAATTGTGCTGCTATAACATTGAGGTGACTATATCACTATAATTTACTGATTTTACATGTTTTGAATAAATACTGAAGAGTGGGATAGCTGGGTCAGATAATGGTTCCACTTCTAGTTTTTTGAGGAATCTCCATACTGCTTTCCATAGTGGTTGTAGTAATTTGCAGTCCAACCAACCATGTGTGATTGTACCTTTTTCCCCATATCCTCACCAGCATTTATTATTATTTACGTTCTTGATAATTGCCATTCAGACTGGAGTGAGATGAAATCGTAGTATAGTTTTGCTTTGGGTTTCCCTGATTATTAGAAATGTTGAATACTTTTCATATGTTTTTTGACCACTTGTTTCTTCTTTTGGTAAGTTTCTATTTAATTGTTTTTCCTGTTTGTTGACTGGCCTGTTTTTGTTTGTCTGTTTGGCATTGAGTTATTTGAGTCCTTTATAGTTCTGGACACTAATCCCCTATCATAGGAGTAGCTGGCAAAGATTTTCTCCCAGTTCATAGGTTCTCTCATCACTGTTAATCATTTCATTTGCTGTGCAGAAGCTATATAATTGTATGCCATCCCACATATTGATTTGTGGTTTTATTTTCTGATCCTTAAGGGTCTTATTGAGGAAGTCAGTGCCTACACCTATATGATGGAGTGACCCTGTGTTTTCTTGTAGCAGTTGCAAGGTTTCTGATCTAATTTATAAATTTGTGATCCATTCTATTTTGACTTCTGTGCAGGGTGAAAGATACATATCTATATTTATTCTTCTACATGTGGATATCCAGTTGCCCCAGCACTATTTATTGAAAAGGCTATCTTTTTTTCCAACATATATTTTTGGTGGTTTGTCAAGTATTAGATGATTATAAAATTTGGGTTTGTCTCTGTGTCTTCTCTTCCATTTGTCTTCATATCTATTTTGATGCCGATGCCAATTCCATGCTGCTTTTTCTACTATACCTCTATAGTATAATTTGAGATTGGGTATTGTAATACCTGCTGCATCACTTTTCTTCTTCAGAATTGCTTTGGCTATTCTGAGCTCTTATTCTTCCAAATGAATTCCAAAATTATTTTTTCTAATTATGTGAAATATCACATATCATGGTATTTTAATGGAGATTGCATGGAATCTGCTTTTTGATAGTATGGGCATTTTGACAATATTAATTCTGCCTGTTGAAGAACATGGTAGGTCTTTCCATCTTCTGAGGTCCATTTTAATTTCATTCTCCAGTGTTCTATAGTTTTCATAGTAGAGATCTTTCACCTCCTTGGTTAGATTAACTCCCAAGTACTTTTTTTAGCTTATTGTTAAGGGCATGGTTTTTCTGATTTCT
Organism: Geosciurus inauris; assembly: GCA_004024805.1. Taxonomy (NCBI): domain Eukaryota; kingdom Metazoa; phylum Chordata; class Mammalia; order Rodentia; family Sciuridae; genus Geosciurus; species Geosciurus inauris. The sequence continues at coordinate 12,237 of PVHX01025016.1, read as the reverse complement.
TTCTCAGAGGAATCTCTGTTGCAGTATAGAAAATCTATTGATTTATGACTATTGATCTTGTGCCCTGCTACTTTGCTAAATTCAATTATCAGCTCTAGAAATCATTTGGTGGAATTTTTTGGATCTTCTACACGTAAAATCATGTCATCAGCAACAGTGATATTTGACTTCTTTTACAATTTTCATCCCTTTAATTTCCTTCTCTTGACTGATTTCCCTAGAGAGAGTGTTGAGCACTATTTTGAATAGAAATGGTAAGAGTAGTCATCCTTGTTTTGTTCCTGATTTTAAAGGAAAAGCTTTCAGTTTTTCTCTGTTCAGTGTGAATTTGGCTCTGGGTTTGTTATAGATAACCTTTATAATGTTAAGTTCCTTTTATCCCTAGTTTCTTCAGTGTTTTTAACATGAGTGGTACTATATTTATTCAAAGGCCTTTTCTTCATATATTGAGATGATCATATATTTCTTGTTCTTAATTCTATTTAAATGATGAAGTATACTTATTGATTTATGTTTGTGGAACCAGCCTTGCATCTCTAGGATGAAGCCCAATGATCATGGTAAATTACCGTCTTAGTTTATTTTTGAATGTGGTTTGTTAATATTTTATTAAGAGTTTTTTGTGTCTGTGCTCATCAGGGATGTTTATATGTAGTTTTCTTTCTTGGATAGGTCTCAGTCTGGTTTTAGTACCAGAGGTATCCAGGCTTCATAGAATGTGTTTGAGAGTGTTCCTTCCCTTTAAATTTTGTGGAATAATTTATGAAAGAGTGGGGTTAGTTCTTCTGTAAAGGTCTGATAGAACTCTGCTGAGAATCCATCTGGTCCTGGGCCTTTCTTTGTTGGTAGGCTTTTAATTGCTGTATTAATTTCAATATTTGATATTGGACTGTTTAGTTTTTCCAGACCTTCTTGGCTCAATTTGGGCAAGTTGTATGTATCTAGAAATCTGTCAGTGTTTTGTAGATTTGGCACTTTATTAGAGTATAAATTTTCCAAATAGTTCCTAATTATCCTCTGGATTTCAGTGTCTGTGGTTATATCTCCTTCTTCATCTTTAATCTTGGGTCTTTTCTCCCTTCTCTCCTCTCATTTGGTTAGTTTGGCTAAAGGTTTGTCAATCTTATTTATCTTTTTAAATAACCAATTCTTTGTTGCATTGATTATGTGTATTGTTTATTTTTCAATTTCATTAATTCTGGCTCTGATTCTTATTATTTCTTGTCTTCTGACTTTGGTGTTATTTTTCCTTCTTTTTCTAAAGTTTTGAGGTAAAGCACAATTTTATTTGTTATCTCTCTATTTTTTAATGTAGGCACTCAATGCAATTAATTTTCCTCAGTACTATTTTCATACTGTCCTAGAGATTCTGATATGTTGCATCTTTAATTTAATTTGTTTCTAAGACTTTCTTGTTTTCATCTCTCATGTCTTCTTTGATCCATTCTTCATTTAAAAGATATCATTTAACCTCCATGTATTTGTGTGGTTTCTATTCTTTTTCTTGCTGTGGTTTCTAGTTTCATTCCATTAAGTTTCAATAGAATGTATGGGGTTATAGCAATCTTTTTGTATTTGCTAAGACTTATATTGTGACATGGAATATAGTCTATTTTTTAAGAAAATATGATTTTATGGTTTGAACATTTGACATGCTGGAAAGACTGAAACCAGTGGACTATGAAATAACTGTGAAAAACAGACAACTTGCAAGATTAAAGATAGGAAAATACAACTTCTTGGCAAAATTTCTGACACAAAAAGATAAACTTCATTTCATGATCTTGATGTCAATAAGAGAAGTTCTATAGATTTTAAAATATTGGGATTCTAGCTTCTTGGTAACAGCAAAATAGCTGGGTTGGATGGACAAACCATTCTAAAGCATTGGAGAGCAACAAAAACCAAACTGTTTATCCTTCAAAGAGGTATTGGAATGGGAAAGTTTGTGACTTTGTAGCCTTTTTCCTAAGAGAAATTTCTGATTCATAGATAATTAGAGTATCAAAGAAACAAAGGCTTTGGTTAGGTTTCGTGTTTCAAGTAACAGAGCTAAGAGCTGCAAGGAAGGGGGAAATCCTGGAAAGGAGGAAGTTACAGGGAGTTGAGCCCTCAGACTACTCAAATAATTGTCTGTTAAATTATATACAAAATGAGGAGATAACAAAAGACTCATCCAAAAGACACTGGCATACACCTGTAATCCTAGCTGATCAGGAAACCAAGGCAGGAGAATCAAATTTCAAGGCCAGCCTAGGCAAGTTGTTGAGATCCTTTCTCAAAATTAAAAGGGCTAGGAATATAACTCAGTGGTAGTTTGCCTAGCATGTGCAAAGCTCTGTATTCAATATCCAGTACCATCAAAACAAGCAAACAACAACAACAACAAAAACAAACAAATAATATTAACATCTGAAACTGAAATAAAAACAACTTTCAGTTGCCTCTCACTATATGGAAGGAGAAATTTGAAGCTTAAGTTCATTCATTTTAGCTGAACTGGGACAAAAGGCATGGCTCTGAGGCTGTACAATATTCTTCTTTATGTTCTTTTGCAAACAAAATTTATAGTCATACGAATAAACAAAACATTTTACCAATACCTAAGAATAAAGCAGTCAACAGAAACCAATATTAAGATAACTAAAATTTTTTAGTTATTAAATCAAGCATGCAGTGTGTTCAAAGTTTATAGAAAATAGTTGAATATATCTCAAAACCTAATTAAAAACTACCATGATGAACAAAATAAGAATTCCAAGTTTATTCTTAAGGCAGCAAAAAGAGTGAATTTGAAGGCAGATCAAAAAATTATCTAAACTGAAATATTATTAAAAAATGGAAAACAAAGACAGAAACAATAGAAATAGAGACTCCAATACCAATCTAAACTATATATTTTTGGAGACTCAGAAAGAATAAAGAGAAAGTAGAGCAGAACAAATATTTGAAGAAATAATGACAAAACACTTGTAAGAATTGTTGAAAGTTACCAACTTAGAGACCCAAAAAGTTCAAGAAAACCACTGCAGTATAAGAAGGGAACCACACATAAGCACATTATGACCAAACTGCTAAAATTCAAAGATAAAAGGTAAAACTTAGAAATAGTCAAATAGAATAATAGATTTCCAACAGAGGCACAAAGATTCAAATGGAACCATATTTCTCATCATCAAGAAGATGAACTGTTACGGGCTGATTTCAAAGTTAAGTCAAGCTGACCTCATTCTGCTCAGATATCTCACTCTGCAGGGAGTTAGCACCCCTTCCTATAAGAACCCACTCACACAGAAGATCACACCCTCACCCACTTGCACCCTGACTACAATGACTTTATGGAGCTTGTGTTAGCTTACTTCCTGAGTAGGTACAAGAGGTGCAAATTTCTGAGAATGTACTTATGGCTGTACTTGCCTCTTCTGCCTAACTCCTTCGTAGTTTTTCTGTTTTTAAGTGGCTTCCTCACCGGCATTCAGTGTCTTGGGCTGCAGAACCGTCTGCTTTCTGCTCCCTTGGCCCTGGCCAGAATAAATCCTTTGTCTTGGCTTCAAAAAGGCCTGGAGTTTTATTTGGGATTTTGAAATAGTGCCTTATTATTAAATAATCCAGAATTTCACCATGTAAAATTGAGAACAGCCAGGATACTATTCAATATTGCTTGATAGATAAGGAACCAAGAAAATGGAACCCATTCTCAAAAGAGAAACATCAATCAAATAGACCCTAATATGAACTGAGTGCTGGAACTAACAAAGATTCTAGATCATCCATTATAACTCTTCTCAATGATATGAGAAAATATTTTTCAATGTATAAAAAGTCAACAAATAAATGAGCAATCTCAAGAAAAAAATAAAAACCAAAAGACCACATTAAAATTCTAATAAGGCTAAAATATACAGGTTGGGAAATAAAATATTCCTGGAATAGACTTGAAAGAAGTCTAAGTGAACCTAAATGGAAAAAAAACTGGCAGAATGCAAAAGTAGTCAAATACATGTATGACGGGAATACTCATTAGAAGGAGAGGAGAAAGATAATAAGACAGAAAAAAATATTTGAAGAAATAATGAAAAATCAATATCTTTGAAAATAAAAAGGTCACTTCTAGCTTTTTTCCCCCTTAACTTCTTTATAAACCTCATAGTGCTTAATAACTAAAATTGTTGCACTTACCCAAGGATTTGTAGCATATAGAAATAATACGAATAATGAGTTTATCCTTGTGCCCAACAACAAAGCTTCAGGTTTCTTTTCCAACTTCTTTTATCTCAGTTTTATTCAATGTCAGTCTTATTTTTAAAGGCAAATTAATAATTCCTAAGATTCTGCAGGACCATTTCTTTTTTTTTAATGATGCTCACACTGCTTGTTTCTTAATTTGGGGATTTACCAGAGTTATTACCATCTTCCCTTTATAATCTTCACCTTCACGCTGTAGCTGGTGTTCTTACCTCTTCCATGTCTTCCAGTATGAGTATTTGCTATGCTGTGAAGTCATAGCATACATGTATACATTTGGCCCTCTGCATCCAGAGTTTCTGCAACCTCAGATTTAACCAATTGTGGTCCAAAATTATTTTTTAAAATTGTGTTTGTAATAGACATGTACAGAGTCTTTCTTGTCAGTATTCCCTAAACAATATAGCATATTTGCATACATTTACATTGTATTAGGTGCTACAAGTGTAAGCAAAAATAACCAAAACGGTTTCATCACCAAAATGAAAGCACAAATAACTGGGACGCGAGCAGACTTCATGGATCAGCAGTGCCTCTTATTCAGCAGTGAAGGCAAGCATCAGAAGGGCTCGCTTTCTGGGTAGAAAATGGCCCCCAGTTACAGAGGTGAAGGTGACTTAGCCCTTGAAGATTTTAACAGGACATAGAAAAAAGGTTGCAAACATTTGGAATTTATTTTTACTGGGCACTGTTTTATTAGGCAGTGTTTTTACAGGGCAAGAATGGAGGGTTTAGAGCTCAGTGTTTGATGCTTATCTTGTCCTCCAGGGGTCATTGTATTGTCATAGGGACAGCATTAATGTGCATTTTCACTGTCATTGGGAAATAATTTACTTGGAAAAGGATAAATACTTGTTCTCTTCCCAGGGACTGCTATTTTCGGATTGATGATTATCTGCTTTCCAGAGTTTGTTTTGTCACTGGGAAAGGATTTATTGGGGAAAGATCCATGTTTTGACTTCTCCTTCCCTTCCTCCTCCTGGGTCACAGATTGTTTTGTGGGGTTGTCATTTCAGACTATCATTTCCATATCCTTCAACAAGTAATATGGAGATTATTTAACCTATGTGGAAGGTTATGTACAGGTTAAATCCAAATACTGTGCTTGAATTGAGCATCTATTAGTTTTGGCATCTGAGAAGGGTTCTGGAACCAATCCCTTCAGGATTAAGATGAATGACTACTAAGGACAATTCTATTCAGCTCGATATCCTTTGCACCCACAGCCTGAAACACCACCCTTTGGCTCTACCTTACCCATAGAAAATCATAATTGTCATGCTGAATCAACTTTTTTTCTAGGAATTGCATTCTCACAGAATTGCAGTTACTTCTGCTATAAGCCATTTTCAGTACATGTCAAAACAGGTAATCCCTCCCACTCCTTGGTAAGATACAAAATAGCTATATTGATTAATAAAATATACACAGATAACATACTATTTGACTAATTGGCCAGAAGTAAAAATATGTAAGCCATTTTGGAGAGCAGGCTATGCCCTGCTCTGAGTTACTCTTTGATATATAGAACAGCAATTTTAAGACTATGCCTCAACCTGAGTTACTCCATTTTGTAAAGCAGTAATCTGCCATGAGCCATTCTATTTTGAGTACAAGTGCCAAGGTAGGATGTCTTCACACCTTGTTTGTTCAAGTAAACAACCAGCATCTGTCCAGCACCACCGTAAGGCACAAATTGATAAATAATTTGTATGTGCCAACTTATCAAACTAAATCAAGGAGTATCTGGGCATGTGGACATTCAAAATCATATCAGGAATGTCAGACACAGGAACTTATAAATCCCACCAGATGAGAACACCTCACTCAAGACCCATAAAAGGAGTCTCCCAAGACTGACCACCAGGGGTCCTTGATCCTCTCACCTTGTCATTCCTTATGACCCTTGCCCAGGGAAATTGCCACCAGGATGAACCTCTGATTTCCTGTCCCTATGGGGCCTCAGGAAAGTCCAGTTTCTCCTGCCTGTGATGACGACACATAGCCCACTCCAAGCTGACATTCGGAGCTGGCTCTCTGAAACTGAAACTGCCTTTCCTCTGGTCTGGACCTTCTGCTTTGAGAAATCTATAGAACTGGTTCTTTTTATCTGACAATCTACAGTGACTTTTTAACTCTGGGTTCAAACTCTCTCTGCCTGTGTCTTGGCACAACATCTTGTAATCCTGTAGCCATTTTAACCCTTTCTTAGTCTTTCTGGGAACATATATTATTTTGTGAAGTGTGTGTGACTTTATTGTTTAGATGTTAGAAATTAATATTGAAAAAAACTGTCAGCTGACCCACAAATATTCAGTGAACTGCGTCTGATAAAAATAGTGTATTATGTTAATTTATTATGATTATGATTATGATTCAATAAATTCTGACATTTTGGAAAGGCACAAACATGTTTCATCTATGTTAATGACATAGCATGCTTACAACAGCCACATTGCCATGCATGAATGAATCAAATAATTAGCTCTCTTTATTTTACTGGTATTAAGTCAACACTCCTGTGGTTTGAAGAGGAATATGTATTCCACATTACTATCGGTGTAGAAACTTAAATTTATAGGACTTACAGTCTACCAAAAGAAAGAAAATGATTAATCATGGCAAAATTAGAGAGCAATATAGCAGATTGGTACTATGCAAACTAGTAGTGATTCATAGAAAGGATCAACTAATATGAATAGAGTTGTCAGATTATTTCACAAGAAAATTATGAATGATGGTAATCCTAGAATGATGGGTAACATTCTACAAAAGGGAGGAAAAACATTAAAAGCGTGAGAAATCTCATGAACAAATGCATATAGGTGAAAAAATGTCAAAAAAAATTGAAGAATAGTAGTCTACTCAGAATGAAGCATTGTTAACAGTGTAGAAAACAGAGGATGTTAAGGATAAAATCTGAGTTCTGCCATAGAAATAATAAGAAGGTTAAAAACCTGCAACTGTATGCATTACATCTTGAAATCAGGTAAAAATGATTACCCTGAAGTGTTGTTAAGAAATACTGTTTATGGGCTGGGGCTGTAGCTCAGCGGTAGCACGCTTGCCTAGCATGCGTGAGGCACTGGGTTCGATCCTCAGCACCACATATAAATAATAAATGAATAAAATAAAGATCCATCAACAACTAAAAAAAAAATTTAAAAAAAAAAAAAAAGAAATACTGTTTATAGTCACAAGAAAGTAGCTAGGTCCAAAAGTAGCTAGGTCCATGTCACAAGGTTACAATACTGCTATAAAGAAATATAACAACTGATATTAATATATGAAACAATGTCTTGCAGGCATTGGAGAGTGGCATATGCTGAAATGCAATCCTAGGGAGAAGGGAGGCATGAAGGGAGGTGATGAGAAATCTATCACCTTAGATTTCTCCAGGAAAATATAACTTAAGCCAAAAGTAGAATTCTTGTTTGGAAGAGAAAATGAAGATCAAAAGTCAGAACAGTTAAAATAGCTTGGATTTTGGAGAAAAGTGAACAAAGTAGTAAAAGTCTCGGTGGGTAGGAGGGGAAACACACCAATATTCTGTGTAGAAATTCCTCCCAGGTCCTTAAGAACCTTTTGTGCAGAGTGAAACAATGAAACTTTAGGGCTCCTGGGAAATGGCGGTTAATAGAGATTTGCACAGAGAATTCAGAGACAGGTGCATAGATTGAGAAAGGGGGGCATTCCTGCCCAACTAGCAAGGAGAGATCTCTGTGAACACCAAGGTCTGCCAGGTGAGATCTCAGAAATGCCATACTTTAGGAGTAAGGTCGCACTTCAGGAGTTTAGACTACACCAACAGACTGAGAAACACTGACTCTAACTCATCCCACCAAATCCATCCTAAAATTAAGCCTTGTGAAGATCAGAGTCATCTGCCAGTAATTTGACTATGTACTATAACATAATTTAGATCCTCAGCACCTTTTACCTGCAATGTCTACGGAAATTTCAACTGGGAATGGTTGCAAACCTATAATCCCAACAATTTGGGAGGCTGAGGCAATAGAATGGCAAGTCTTGATCAGCCTGGGCAACTTAGCAAGATTCTGTATCAAAATTAAAAAAAAAAAAAATTAAAACAGGGCTGGCAATGTAGCTTAGTGGTAAAGCACCTCTGGATTCCAACCATAGTACCAAGAAAAAATGTTTTTTCAAGGAAAAGGAAAAGTTGAGAAATAATCAGTAAATGAATTTTAAAAATACACAAATGATACAGATTCCAGATACTGGAGTGAGTAGAGAAGGTATTAAGAAGAAAACAGTGAAAACTATGACTAAAAGAGACAAAAAGGATGTAGTATTAGCAGAAATTTGTATTTCATTATAAACAAACAATAAACATTTTAACAAGTGAAAAATACTGCACCTGAAATAAGAAAACAATTACAGAGGTTTAAAATAGAATTAGAGGGGCTGGGATTGTGGCTCAGTGGTAGAGTGCTTGCCTTGCATGTGTGGGGCACTGGGTTCGATCCTCAGCACCACATAAATAAAATAAAGGTATTGTGTCTATCTACAACTAAAAGTTTTTTAAAAAATAGAATTAGAATAGAAATCAGTATAAGTGAATTTGTAATCAGAGATGCAGAAAACAGTTTAATTATTCAGGATGAAAAATATTGATATTCGAGTTTTATTTAGCTAAATTTCAAAATATCTTACATATGTGTAATTGAAGACTTTTTAGGAAAGGAGGAAGAGAAAGAAAGATGGAGAGAGAGAAACAATAGAAGTACTATATGAAGTAATAATAAACAAGCATTTTTCAAATTGAATGAAATAACATCCATAGATTCATACCCTCCGCTCAAGTGAACCCACCTAGGCACACCATGTTCAAACTTCTAAAAACCAAAATAAAGAAAATATCTTATACATAATGAAAAAGACATATTAAATTATGAGGTCTATAATGAAATTAATAGCTTATTTCTGAAAAGAAAATATGAGGTCCGAAGACAATGGCTTTAAACAAGGTTAAACTTAACAATTTAATAAAAACAATATGAAATTTAGCATCCAGTGTATTAGATGTCTGTACAATCTTACAACCCATAAGGCCATACCAAGTGAGTGGCTATAGGAAGTATCATGCTTGCAATATGATGCTTATATGGATTGTCCACCAGTCTCAACCTGTGAATGTGAGTCAGCACATCTATCAATACCTCCATAACAGGTAATATTCTGTATTAAGGAGGTTTATATAGCTTTAGGAGGAATTATCCCTCATATCCAGGCAGAACTAGCTCTTGAGTCAGACTTGATTTTATTTCTCATGAGTCTTATGTTTATGTATACACCTGAGCATAAACCCCATTATCTTGGAGAGATTTCCTAAAGAATGTTTTGTTTCTTCTTTAGATAGTCTTAGCAAAATAATTTCTTTAACCAAATTTTTCTTTGAATGCTTTTCTTTCTCAATCAGAATAAGCTGGCAGAATTGACAAATTGTTTTACAAAGGCAACATGTTTGGGAAAATACACAAATCAGGAGACAAGCATTTAACCTTTACTCTTTTGCTTTGAATTTACATAACTATGAATAAAATATTCATTTATCTAGTACTTAGCTTTCTTACCTACATAATGACAGGATAGTGGTGTCTTTATAAACCACAAACACTTTTAAAATGTGTGCTATTATTTTTATTAGCTCAATGATTCAAATATTTTATGTTAAATATAGAAGGAAAATTAGCAAACTCTACTTGGAGATGTAAGATAAACCTTAAATTTGAAGCCAGATATTAAATGAGAGAAAATATATTTTTAAATTAATATTATTTCAAATCAGTATAGAATTTTACCATTTATTATTGTATTTAAAAACATATATTTTGAGAAGATCCCCAAGTTGTTTTATACCATAAAGGGTATAAAGCACATGCATTTTGAATAAAACCAGATGATATCTCAAACTTTTTGCATTTGGAATAATAAAATTATGGTAAATTTTACATAGAACAAAATTAATGCAAAATTACAGAAAAATATGTGGCAGTGTTTTCCTAATGTGCAGTTATTTGTATTAATAAATTAGCCACTTAATTAATAATTATTTTATGTTCTCTAGTATGTAAATATTACTAATTTGACCTTTCAAACAACTAAGCCATGAAAAATCTTTTAAGTAGGTTTTTACATACAAATTACCAAGATCCATGGGGGCAAGAAGGGAAAAATTAATGACTAAAAGTGACAGAAAGCATGACATAAAACATGATTATTATTCTAAAATTGCACAATGTTATGCCAGGAAATGAAAAAGGCCATTATCAGCTGGTTGCTAATACCCTAGAAGTGCTTTTGTGCAATAATTGAAATGCAAAAGCCAATCATTCCCATTTTATTGAGTGCAGGAAACCATAATGTAGCTTTTTATAGGGATATTCAGAGTTACTGTTGTTATCATAACTCCTATGTCCTTTTCAAATGTAACCAACCAATGTAAATTGTTTTTTTCATACTGATTTATGTCACAATCACAGCAATTATAGCTAGGCAGGTCCTATTTGACAAGTCAGTTCAACACTTAGCCTGCCACTGTTGATTTAGAGAGTTCACAATGCACTACTGGGGCCCAGAAATGTCTTTTACCATGCCTTAAATAAGAGCAATTTTATAAACAGCAGAAATTATAGAATTATAGGTGCTATCACACTTTAAAGTTGTCACTTTAGAAATCTCAGCATTAATTCTAACATATCTATGATTGTCCAAAATGTTTTGTGACATTTCTTTAGCAATTATTGCTTCCAATTATTAGAGATAGAAATGTTTGTTTAATAGTCCCAATGGTGTGAAATCTATTCTTTGTGGAAGATCACAATGCATAAAAACAGATTTAATTGTATTGAAACCAAAATGGTAAAATGAATATGACTGTATATTCACTGATAAAAATATAATGTTTGTGTATGTGTGTGTGTGTGCATGTTTAACTCTATAAACCAATCTACCTGCCTATCTACCTACCTTTGACTTACATAGTCTATCTGGATAATTGATGAAAAATATCACTAATTTTATTTTATTTGTTTTTAAGTTTGTAAAAAAATTTCATCTTGAAGCCATCTTCTTGCTGTTAGTATTCTATTTCACTTATGTTGTTTGTTTCTTTATTCCTGCCTTAAAAAATATATTTATTCATGTTCCTTTCTATTTTCTCTATTGACTGCTTCACCAAACCTTTTTTTAGTGTTTAACCTACAAATTATGTGTATTCCTCTCATGCAGACTAACTTAATTAGTAATATATTACTTGATGAACAAGGTAAGAGTCCTAAAACCATATTTGTTGCTTAAAATGGTTTTTATTCTACACTATAAATAATTTATAAATTATAAATTTAAATGTATGAAATTTAAAATATATGTAATTATGACTACATGTGTAATATATATAAAATAATATATATAATATATGTGAAATTCACTTATGTAATTTTATCCTGAAGATTTTCCTTTACTATTTCTTTTTTTTTTTTTTTTTTTGGTACCAGAGATTGAACTCAGGGGTACTTGACCACTGAGCCACATCCCCAGTCCTATTTTGTGTTTTATTTTATTTTTTAAATATTTTTTGTTGTCAATGGACCTTTATTTATTTATTTATTTATATGTGGTGCTGAGAATTGAACCCAGTGCCTGCAGCCTTACAGAGTTTGACTTGTCACATATACTAAACGTTCTTCGGATAGGATTAGGACTCTCCTCCAGCAAAGCTTTGGATTCTGAGCACTAAGAAAAAAAAAATTCATTCTAACCTATGCTATTGCTTTTTCACACAAAGTCTTATGGAGGCCAATTTTTGACAATGGAGAAGTATCTCTGTGTTTGGGGCTTCTATTAATTTCAATTTATTATGCCGATCCATACTATATTTAAAATTCAGCTAGTTTTCCTGGTTGTAGTGAAGTGTCCTACCCTCCTCTAAGTGCCAAAACTCAGATTAGGAAATTAACTACAGGAAAAATG
>PVHX01025015.1:0-23073 GCA_004024805.1 Geosciurus inauris | reverse complement strand
TTCCACTTTTCTCTTTCCCAATCCTTCTTCTCTCCCTCCTCCTCCTCTTTATTCCTTGATTATCTCCATGAATGTAGTCTTTTAAGAGTGAGCTGTACTTACAGTTGATTTCAGACAACTTCTCTTTCTTTGTTCTTCCTACTGTGAGAATTCAAAGTCCCTGGGGATGAGGAAGTCCAGAACTCAAGAACCTAAGGCCCGCTACCTTGCCATGAAAGGCAGAGAGAGAAGAATCCCCTCACTCTTTTGGGGTTGCTCTACTGCAGCCTGAATGGGGTATGTGCCCCGTCTGTCCATTGCTCCCTGCCAGGTGTTGCTGCTGCCCCTTGGTCTACTGTAGTCTCTCCCCTTGTCTAACCACTCAAGATGATGTCCCCTTCTAACAAGGACTCAGTTGGGCCCTTCATCTTTCTCCTGCATTCTCAGGGATCCATCATGGCTCTAGGGAATGAGCACAGAGTGCTGATCAGGGGGAAGGGAAGAGGAGAAGTGAAAAGAAGGACCAGACTGGGAGAAAGAGGACACCGTGGGGATCCACCCGGAATTTGGGAACTTCTGGTCTTTCTGCCCAGGATGGACAGTCCTGCTAGCACTCCAGATGCATGAGGAAGTCCTATCATGTGGCCAGAGGAGGCACACTCTGATTGCCCAAGTTCAGGGCCTGCATGGAAATCTAACCTGAGGAACTCTGTCCTTTGGAGTGAGCCTTCCCTCTTCTGAGACATAACTATCCTCAGAGGGTGGCTGAGGAGACCTTTAGCCCTCTTGTGGGGGTGGGAAGGAATATGACAGTTCTGAGGTTTTCAATGAGCCAGGGGACTGCTGTAGTCTGCAGAGGTGACAGGACCCTGTCTCAAAGTAAAAAAAGGACTAAGAATGTAGCTCAGTGATGAAGTGCCCCTGGGTTCAGTTCCCAGTACCCCCTCCCCACAAAAAAAGGGGGATTTTGGCAGGCTACAGTGGCCCAGGTCTACAAGCCCAGTGAGTTGAAAGGCTGAAATGCTGAGAAAGGGTCACACGTTTGAGACCAGCCCAGTTCAGACTCTGTACTTCAGTCTGAATCTTTGGAGACCCCAGGTGCTGGACCTCTGGGTCAAGAGTGGACCCCTGACCACCACCCTCCATGAAAAATTATCTGGGGATCTAGGTCCTGGGGTCCACTCAGTGGCCACACCTACTGGCATGCATGGCTCAGGGCTCCTCTGACCCTGGGTTCTTGAACCCGTCTGAGCCCAGACTGTGCTCTTGGTCTTTCCAGTCCACTCCACAGGGCACTGAGGCTCCTCAGAGGACTCAGTGCTGTGGCGTCTGTTCCCCATTGCTGTGTCCCCAGCTGAATGCAGACTCTGGCTCTCAGTGGACCTCCACAGGTGCGGGTGGCTGAGGGAGTGCTGGTATCAGCAAGAGTTTGCTGAGCCCAGCTGTGCACTGAGCCGTGAGAAGTACAGGATGAAGGCCCAAAGTGAGGTCCCTGGAGCAGGACTGGTGCCAGCTGGTGCCCTTTCACAGGTGTGGCCTCTTCAGAACCCCCAGCCTCCTTCTCTCACTGCGGTCTCTCCTGCGGACAGCCCAGGCCAGGTCCATGGGAACTTGAAGCTCCAGGGCTCATGTTTGCCTCTGCTAATCTCAAGAATGTACTTGTTTTCCCTTTTGGTTTGAGAAGTCTTGGGCAGCCCCCTTCATGGTAATAGGGCCGGGCGGAGGCCGTGGGAGCCAGAGGGCAGCGATCCCAGCTTGTTCTCTGCTGGCTTTCTTTCTTTCTCTCTAACTGTTTCGGTTACCTCTGGCCTCTATTTCAGCTTCTCTTTGGAGTTCTCAGCAAACATGGAAATAGATGTCCTGAATTTGGATACTTCAACTACTTTTTTCTGTGAATCTCCTCCTGGTAGGGAGTATCTGGGCAGGTGCGACTATCTCCATTTTACAGATGGACCTGGAGCTCAGAGAGGCTACGTTGTTGTTCATGGCCACACAGCAAGTGAGAGCAGAGTTAGCCCAGCCCAGGGCCCGCCCACAGTCCTCCAAGCTTAGCTCCAGGGTGCTGATTACACTGGAGCTGTCTGTAACTTGCCTTCTACACTAAACTGGGAGCTCCTCGGGAGAGGGAATCCTGAAATATGCACCTGTGTATTCCCAGTGTCTAGAAACTGGAGGACAATGGATATTTGTTCAAAGAGTGGATGGTGGATATGAAGCCCCTGCTCTGTGCCAAGGGCTCTAGGAGGTGCTTCTGAAATATATAATCCTTGATCTTCCCAACAACCCTGGGAGGGAGCTGTTGTTCCCATTTTATAGACAGGACTTCCAGGGCTCAGAGAAGTTAAGTAATTGTAAAAGATCACAGAACTTGTAAGAGTTTGAGGTGAGATTCAGAACCATGTCGTCTGACCCTGTGACTCATGTTGGCTCCCAGCACAAATGGTTTGAAAAGGAAGGACAGTGGGAAGGACTATAGGGCTCCTGTTCTTCCTGTCTTTGCAATGATCTAAGACCAAGGGAGGTTGCAGAGGTGACCTGAATTCCCTAAGCAAGGGAACCATTCTAGCCCCTCTGTGCAGTCACAAGATCATGAACATGTTTGTTGAAGGACTGAATGATCACTCCCAGTGATGACCATCGAGCCTCTACACTCCCAAGGCTAGCCTTCCCTGCTACTCTGTCTTTGTCAGCTTTGAGATCTGTCTTTTCTTTGTCCATCCTTGCATCCTGGGGTCCCCTAATCCTGCTTCTCATTACTACACCTTTTCTGGGAGACATCATTTCTAGTTATGGTTGACGCTGAGCTCCAGAATTTCTCTGATCTCCATCAGACATCTCTCTCAACCCTCTGATGATAGAGTTTGCATCATTTCTTCCTAGACATGGGGACTAGGACTGTCATTTGCTCAGCAGCCCAAGCTCTAAAACTCAGGCTCATTCTTGACAATCCTTTACCCTCCCTTTTCCATGTTTGAGTTCTTGGAGAAGTACTAAGTTCTCGTGCCATGTAAATCTGAGCCGCTGTGGTGTCTCCTCTGGATCATTCAGTAACTTCCAAGAGGCTCCATAAGCTTCACTCTGCTCCTCCATTCCCACTCCATCCGTTCTTCATAACAGAGCAGTCAGGAAAATATTCTGAATCTCATATCTGATGGTATCACACCCTCAATTAAAAATCTAGGTTCTCAATGAGTCCAGATGCTCAAGTGACCCTAAGTTGCCCAGCGTCCGACTCACCCACCTTTTCAGTCTCAATATCCTCCCAACCCCAGCATGGTGAACTTGAGCCACGGAGTGTCCGCTGCCCTGAAGTGGCCCTGGGGCCTCTGGACATGCCATTCCCAGGGGTGGAATTCTCCTCCTTCACCTCTGCACCTGCCTACTTTTGTCTTGACATCTTCAGGACCCAGCTAGGGTGTTGTCCCCCTTTAGAAGTGATCCCTGATCTGGTGGACTGAGCAGGGTCTCCTTCTCCGGGTGCTCTTCTCCTAACACCCTTCAGTTCTCTTTGAGTGGTCACCTCCACGTGGGTTCTGTGAGGGTGGGGACAACATCTGGAACATCAGTGTCCCAGATGCTTTGGCAGGAGCTGGCCCTGGGAGGCTCCACGAATGTCTGTCAGGTAGGTACAAATCCTGGGTCACTAGAAGGAAGGCATGGCCTCTTTCCTTGAATTAAGTCATCTGGGTCCGTGTTCCCCCAAGCCTCAGATCCCAGTCTCACTCAACTTGATCTGGGATGAAATCGCAATCCCTGCCTCTGCTCAGCAGCAGCATCTCCTCAGCACACCGGGATCACCAGGACTGCATCAGCATGCAGAAGGAGCCTGGGCCCACGTGTTTTCCAGGGTCGCATTTCAGTGCTCCCTGGGGGCTCTGTACTGCACACAGGCCTTCCCCCAACCACACCTGAAGCCTCAGACGTAAGATGGTTCACTGGAAACTTAGAGATGAATATTAGATGTCAGATCCCCTGAAGAGAGAACATTTAGGTTAACTTCAAAGCGTAAAGAACCGGCACAGTATACTTCCTGGGAGCAGGTGTGGACAGCTGAGACAGGGCCAGGAGCTGGACTTCTCTAGCTGCATGGAAAGGGGTAAGGACCCATTAAAGGGGGAAAGGAAGGGAAAGAACACTCTGTGGCTGTTTGGCTCACACTCCACCACGGAGCTCTCAGTTCTCACTGCTACCGTCTTCTGGTATATGTGTGTGTGCATGTGTGCATGCGTGCACTCTAGCACAACTCCTAGAAGGAGAACAATTCTCCATGACACAGCAAGGAGCTGGGCACACAGAGGTGCCCAGTAAGCACTTGCAGCTGGCTTGCTGCCCAGAGCTTGGCCTGTCAGTTGCCCCTGCTGAGGACGACCTCATCAGCTACCTTCCCCAGGAGACAGGAAGTGTTTGCAGCAGGAAAGGGGGCACTTCCTGGTTTCCCTTTGGGCTCTGATGAGCTCCTTTCCCACGAACTCCCTGCCCTTCTGGAGGCCAAACTCATAATCTAATAGGGCAGCTCCCCAGGCAGCAGGGGTGGCTGAGGGGTGGGAAAGCCAGGGTCCCAGCCCCTTGCGAGCGTCATAGCTCCTCTTGGGAACTCTGAATTCCCCAGAGATGCCAAAGCATCTTCTCAGGCCCAACCACCTCGTCAGCAAATGCTTCTGTTGTGGAAGGCACTGGTCTAGGTGCTGGTAATGCAAAAACACAAAATTCTCTGCCTTTATTGAGCTGATATTCTAGTATTGTTTGGTGGTGTAGGGTAGGCAAAAATGAATCAAAAACAGAGCAAAATATAATGTGTGAGATAGTGATAAGCACTAATAAAAAATAAGGCAAAGAAAGGAGGTACAAAATATCCAGTGGAGGGGGGAGTTGAAATTTCAGAGTGTTCAGGGGAGGTGTCGCTGAGAAGGTAACTTTTAAAATTTGTTGATTTTCACTGTAGAAAATATATATAACATAAAATTTACCATTTTTTTTTTCTTGAGACCAGGGATTAAACCTGAGCACTTAACCACTGAGCTATATCCCCAGCCCTTTTTTATATTTTATTTAGAGACAAGGTCTTGCTGAATTGCTGAGAACCTCACTAAGTTGCTAAGGCTGGCTTTGAAATTGCGATCCTCCTGCCTCAGCCTCCTGGGATAATAGGTATGTACCCACATTTCCCAGTTTAACCATTTTTCAGTGTAAATTCAGTGGCATTCAGTACATTCTCATTGCTGGGTATCCATCATCACTATCCAGCTTCAGAATGTTTAAATCCCTCTCTATGAAATTTTGAATGCATTAAACAACTCCCTGTTTCTCCCTCACCCCAGCCTCTAGCAAACAATGCTATACTTTCTGTCTCTATGAATTTGCTTACTTTATGCTTTATTTGAACATAGTAATATACCACATAATACTTCATATAAGACTATTCCAGGTGCAACATGAAAGTAGCCTCATACAGTATCTGCCCTTGTGTTTGGCTTGTTTCACACAATTAGTGTCTTCCAGATTCATTCATGTTTTAGCATGTGTCATAAGTTCATTCCTTTTGAAGGCTGAATAATATTCCATTGTATGTGTGAATAAACCACAGTTTATCTATTCATCTGGCAATTGATGTTCGGGTTATTTCTACCTTTTTGGCTACTGTGAACATCAGATGGCATATAAATATCTGTTGGAGTCCCTGCTTTCAATTCTTTTGTATAGGCCTGGAAGTGTACTTGCTAGATCTATGGTAATTCAATGTTGAATTATTTGAAGAACAGCCATACTGTTCACAGCAGCTGCACCAGTGACATTCTTGCCAGAAAGAATGTCCCAGTTTCTCCACAACCTTCCAACATTTGTCTTTTTTTAAAAAAAAATAATATTCATCGTAATTGGTGTGAAGTATCTCATGTTGGTTTTGATTTGCATTTCCCTAGTCACTAATGATATTCTTCTCATATGTTTATTTTACATGCATATTCCATTTGCATTTCTTCTTGTAAAAATAGCTATTTAATTCCTTCACTCATTTGAAAATTGCATTGTTTGCTTGTTTTGTTTTTAGGAGTTCTTTATATATTCTGGATACTGATCCCTTATTAGATATGTGATTTATAAGTATTTTTTCCCATTCCCCAGGCTGTTTTTTCACTCAGTTGATGGTATCCTTTCATGGACAAAAGATTTTTATTTCAATGAAACCAGATTCGTCTTCTTTCTTTTTGTTGCCTGTGCTTTTGGTAGCATAGCTAAGGTAGCATTACCACGTCATGAAGCTTTCCCCCTATATTTTCCACTAAGAGCTTTGAGTTAGTTTTTCTATGTGGTGCTAGGTAAGATTCCCTCTTCATTCTTTCACATATGAATATTCATCTTTTCCAACACAATTTGTTGAAAAGACCAACTTTTCCCCCAGGGAATGGTCTTGGCATCCTTGATGAAAATCATGTGATAATATATATGGGAGAGAAAGTAATTTCTGAGTAACTTGCAGCAAGCAAAGAGACTAGCCATGTGGGTGTTGAGGGAAGAGTGCCCGTAGGGAACAGCCAGTGCGAAGGCCCTGAAAAGGGACATTAAGGAGGGCAGGTTTGTCTGGATTCGAGGAATTGAGGGGGAAGGAGTAACAATGAGATTAAGAGAGATGGGACAGGAAGGGGGAGAGTTCATGGAGGATCCATGGGTCATAGAGAAGACTTTGATTTTACCATGAGCACAGCCATTAGAGGGTGTGGACAGAGCAGTGATGTGATCTCATTTGTTTCCACCCGGTCCCCTGTTGAGAACAGACTTACAGTCCAGGGAAAAGCAGAAGACCAGAGACCAGAACACCAAGTGAGGAGAAGATGGGACCTGGGACAGGGAGTGACCAGTAGTGAAAATCTCGACAATCGGGTTTGATGATAGATCAAGTACGGGGTAAGAGTAAAGTGGGGGTAGGCTGCGGTGGGCACAAGTGTCAGGGAAAGACCAGCACTTCCATTTTGGATGTGCTGACTTTGAGGTATTCGTCAGCCAGTGGGGAACTGGACATGGGTCTGAAGTTCAGGAGAGAAGTTTTGTCTAGACTCATGGAGCAGGCAGGGAGGTCCCCATGTTGCTGTGACCTTAGCTTAGTCCCTTTCCCTCTCTGGGCCTTGGTTTTCCCGGTGGCTGGATGAGACACTCTCTGAGCCATGCCTTCCAGCTGTGTCCTGGTGCTAACTGGACAGGAAGGAGGCAGGAGCCTGAGGAGGCCCATTTTCCGGGACCTCTCCTCTCTTGTCTCTTAAGATCTCCTCCTCCACAAGCAGAAGCAGGTAAGGGGCCAAGGGTTGATTCAAAAGGGAACAGAGCATTTTGTTAGAGCAGCAAGTACAGAAGTCTTCCTCGCCGCTGTGAAAGATCGCACAGGGCCCTGAGAGGCCACAAGAGGAGGAAAGGAGCCATTCTCACGAGGCAAGATTTGACCCTTTTCTACCCACGTCAAACTTAATCTTGGAGCTGGATGCACACCTGTAATCCCAGCAACTTGGGAGGCTGAGGCAGGATTTCGAGTTCAAGGCCAGCCAGGGCAATTTAGAGAGACTCTGTCTCAAAACAAAAAATAAAAAGGGCTGGGATGTAGCTCAGTGATAGAGTGCTGTGAGGTTCAGTCTCCAGTACTAAAACAGAAAAAGAGAAGGAAGGAAGGAAGGGAGGAAGGACAGATGGAATAATTTGCCTCAGCTGAGTGCAAATCTTGTTGGAATGCAGGTCTCCTTGAGGGTCGTGCTCGGGATGCATACTTTCCTGGGGTCTTTAATTAACACAAAAGCAGAGACAGAGGGATCCTTGTTGCCTGGTGGAGACCATGGGACAACGGGGAGAAGTACGAGGTGGGTAGGGAGCTCAGCCTGGGCTGTTGGAAAAGAGCAGATGAAGAGGAGTCTCTCCTGGGCTGTTAGGGAGATTAATAGCCACAGACAAGGGCCCTCATGCATCGCTTGGGAGAGGATTTCAAAGACCCTTAAAAATCATTGGGAGACATTTGAAAAGGAAACTGCTCACAAACAGCCAGAGACCCGCCAAGCGTGCTGGCGTAGAGCTCACCAGGCGATACTTGTAATCTAATTGCCCATGAGCAAAAGTTTAAAACAATATTTACGATGTGGAAAAATAGCTCATGATTTGATTTGTACAGAAGAAACATGCCTAATGAGTAAATTAGATTTTGATCTTGCTGGCTTGGGTCCTGTGGGTGGAGCCTGGTCCGTAAGAGGGGTGAGGCTCTCCTGCCCATTCCTTTCCTCCCTCCCTCTCATGTCCCCAGCATGGTCCTGGTGACAGCTCTGTGCCCTGGTATTATGATGCCCAGAGCAGCACCAACCATCCACCCTTCTTCCTGGACCTTCTAAAGTCCCACCTCCCCTCCAGGAAGTCTTTCCCATTGCTCCTGAGAGTCTGAAACATACCACTTGACAGTAGACAGAGCTGGCTCTTAATTAGACAGTCACTTGCTTGGACAGTTATTGGTTTGTGTGCTGTTTCCTGAAAGCTGGTGGATGCTCCCTGACAGGCTAGACTTGGTACTTTTCTTGCCTTATTTAGTGGAAGAGCTCTGTGAGGACTTTTGTCTGTCTTGTGTCCACTTCCCTTCTGGAAGAAGGGCCCTGATGTCCCTTAGGGAAACTACTCACCCCAGCCTCAGTCCATGTGGTCCTGGTAAGACTGACCAGACTCCTCCCAGCCTTCTGAGTTACGATGGACATGTGACCCACGCTGGGGCCAATGGAGGGCTCCTTGGGATCATTGCAGTAGATATGGGTGTTCTTTCTCCTGAATTAGGAGAATCAAAGCCCAGAGCTCCTGTTGTCCATTTAGTCACTTCTTGTGGGGCAGGGTGGTGGGGGTGGGGAAGTTCCTAAGAGTGAAACTAATACCTGAGAAATATGGAGTCCTGGGGCTCTGGTCAAGCACCTGAATCCTGCCATAGGTGATCCGCCCGCACTTGAATCCAGTACCTTCTCCCATTTCATTTGTCTCAGCCAGTTTGAATTTATTTTTAGTCATTTGCACTGGGACCAGTAGTTCTGATGCTCACAGTCAGGCACAGGTGTCCAGGAGTGAGAGGTAGACACTTTTAGAACTAAACAAAGTTTAGAGATTGTAAGAAACAACAACAACAACTCTGGATGTAATTTGGGCATTTGCGACTGGAGCCAGTTTCCTAGGCTTTTCCTGAATGACTGCTCTGGGTTGGCTCCTCCACCAGCTGCTGAGGGTGGAGAGAAGAATCAGGGCAGACCCAGCCCTGAGGAGCCCACAGTGTGGTAGGGAGAGAGGGCAGCAGCTAGCTTCAGCCAGGGGCCAGAGGAAGGAGCAGTACCAAGCGCTAGGAGCATTGCTGGGGCCACAGGGCTCTGATAGCCCTTGACAGAGGAGTGGGCTCCAGATTAGAGAGCCGGGCAGGCATTCGTGGGGGAGGGATGGAAAGGCCCAAGGGGAGGGTGCAGGGTTGAGAGGAGGAACACTGAGGCCCCTGGAAGGAGGCCCCAAATTGCTATTCTCAAAAGAGGTCTCGTGGCTGTCCCTCTCCCCACTCCAGAGTGTCCCCCACAGCTAGGAGATGAACCGGCACAGAGCAGTGATGGACTGGGTACATGTGGGTGTTTGGAGCCTGTGGGAAGGTGATGGGGCTCTCTAGCCCCACGGTTGGCAGCACGCAGAGATGCATCTGCCTGTCACATTCACCAACACGGTGCACATTATCCAGGACCAGTGGCATTGGCGACAGTTCTATGCCCTTTGCTGGATGTTTCTGTGTGGCAGGCACTGTGCTGGGGCCTCCACACTCAACCTTCCTCGTTCTCCCATCTCTGTGTAGATAATCTCCTTGGCACTCGCTCTTCTGATGGTGCTCAGTCAGGCTGGAACCAAATCCTGAGCCAAGTGTGCGCTTGTCTGCCCAGGTGAGTGTCTGCATGGCAACCATGGTGATGGCTTACTTTAAAATATATCCAGTTACACTCTGCTGGTTCAGTCACCAAATGCTGGTTATTTACTGACCCTACCCACCTCTCCACCCACCTGGCACAAGCAGAATAAGCAGCGGACCCTAGGTGGAAACACAGGCCCACTGATAGCGACAGCGTGGGATGAGGGTCGTGATGTGTGTGTATCCACCCAAGTCAAAGTATGAATAGAAGCGTAAGATCAGTTCTCTCTGTGCATTCAGAGGTGCTCATGGTCAAGCAGGAATTGGAGAATGGAAATAAAAGGAAGGATCCTTCAAATGGCATGCTTGCTGCCCAGTAAGAGCCTAAGAGTGACAGGGCTGGCATTGCAGATGACCCCCTGTCATCTCCTGGGAAGTGGATACCATCAGCCCATTTTATGGAGGAGGAAGTTGAGTCTCGATATGCTTATAATGGCCGAGGCAAGCACAGCAGGGTGGGGCATCAAGCCCAGGCTGAGTAATGTTTTCTCTCTGTCTCAATGGCTTGGGGGTATCTGTGGCTTCTGTTACCCAACAGTGATTCTGCAGAATGGATCCTCCAGCCTGCTGACCTTCCAGTCCTCAGTATATGCCCAGTGTCACGGCGCTGGACCTGGGGGATGGGGTTTGGTGGGAGAGGTGCTCTGTTCCTCGCCCCCAGTTATAGGTAGGGAGGCTGGCTGGAGCCAGAGCTGGCTGTCTCTCCACGCTGTCCCGTCCCGCTTCCCTGGTTGTGGGGATGGATGTCAGACTTCAAAGGCGCAGTGCGCTCTCTCCAAACCCCAGCCCATGAGAAAGCATCTAATCCCAGAACAAAGGCTGTTCCAGACTCGCTTCACCTGCTCAGCACTTAGCACGGGGCTTAATTAAAGGAAACAGAGCTTCTTGGAGAGAGAGCGAGGAGTGAGTGAGAAAGTCCGTAACACCAAAGATGCCGCCATTAATAGAGACAGGCCCGCTGCTAATATCCCCCTCGAATTCAAAACAGGACAAATAATTGGAAATCTGAGCAGAGTGAGTGGTGGGGCCAGTGGGATGGATGACAGAGGTCTGGCAGCTGTGGGACCTTCTGTAAGGGGCGATGTGGCCAGCACAGGAGCTCCTGAGTAACTCAGATCTCGGGCCGGGGTCCTCCTCTAAGCTGAGAGCCACAGGCTGAACCCTGGATAGTGCTAGGAGACACCACATAGCACCTAAAATGTGTCAAGCACTGCACTTTTAAAAATATAAATGTTATTTCACTTATTCCTTAAAAAAAAAAAAAATATATATATATCTCAACATCTGTTTTATTAGTCAAGTGCTACTACTATCTCCATCTTACAGGTGGGTTAAGTAATTGTTCCAGGATCTCTCACTGGCTGATGGTTGAACTGGGCTTATGAACCTATGTGCCATGACCTCAAAGTATTTGTACCTAATCACACTGCTTCCCTTGGGTGAGTGGGCCTCTCATTTTTGACTTGGGTAACCTTGGGCAAAAGAATACCATTCGTTCAGTTGCAAACATTTGTCAGGTACAGTGAAAATCTTAGTAATAACCAATGTGTATGGTTTCCCTTTACTAGGCATGAAGCACTTCACATGTATTATCTCCCTTAATCCCCTGGATAAACATTTAGGTGGGTGCTTTTACTATCTCCACTTTATAGGGAGAGAAACTGTGTCTCAGAAAGGCTAGGCAATTTCTCCTTGGTCCCTGGCTAGTTAGTACTGAAGCCAGGATTTAAACCTACATCTTTTGGTAAAATACAATTTACAAACCATTGTTGGTATCCAGGGCTTGTTTTCAAAGGGTCCTCATGTAGAGCTTGGGCAGGTGTCCCACAGGCACTGATAACACTGACTGATAGATAGAGACTCACCCACCTGAGCATCCCCAGAGATGGGCAGGAACCAGATGTGGACCCCTGAGTACCATTCATTAAATCCTCATGATCATAACCCTGGTGCCCTACCTTGTTCCTGCCCAACCCATTCTCCCTTATCTTTATCCTGTCTAGTTCCCTATCTGTTCATTCCCACAGCCCTAAGACTGGGAGTGGACATCCTGGGAATTCTGCACCATTCTGGACCCCGTGCAGAGGGCTGGGGGTGCATTCTGCATAGGGACCTTGCTCCGTGCTGGCAGGAGACAGATTTTACACCTAGCCAAAAGGTGACTCAGCAGGATGAAAAGGGCATGAATGTTGAAGTCAGATCTCAGGGTGACTTGAGATTCTGAGCCTCTGTTTCCTATGTCTGACATGAGCCAAAAGGCCCAGAGAAAGGGTAGAAAAGGCCAGCACTTTGGGGACCCACTGAAATCTGAGGCACTTTCTCTCTGGAGAGGGAAGGAAGAGTTGATGATCATGTAACTTTTGTCCTTTACTGTCTTAGTATGGCATATGACATTACTTTTCAGATGTTAAACAAATCCTTTATTCCTGTGATATATCCCACTTGATATATTTTAAATAATATATTGCTGTATTGTTTTGTAGCATTTTTGTTGAGGATTTTGTATTTATACTCATAAGTGATATTGATTTGAAGTTTTGTTGTGATGCATTTGTATAGTTTTGGCATCAGAGTAATCCTGGCTTCACAGAATGAGTAGGAATCCCTTCTATTTTTTGAAGCATTTTCAAAGTATTGGTATTAATTATTATTTAAATGTTTGGTAGAATTCACCACTGAAGCAATATAGATCTGGGCATTTGTTTGGGGGACGTTTTAAAATCATAAATCCTCTTGCCTTGTTATAGGTCTATTCAGATTTCAGTTTCTTCTTAAGTCAGTTTTGGTAGTTTGTGTTTTTCTAGACACTAGTCCATTTCATTTAAGTTACCTCATTTATTGGCATATGGTTGTTCAGAGTATTCTCTTAGAATCCTCTTGGTTTCTGTCAGCTTGGTAGTGATGTACCATTCCTCATTTATGATTTTAGTTATTTGAGTCTTTTCTCTTTCTTTGTCAGCCTAGCTAAAAGTTCATCAATGTTGTTGGTCTTTTCAAAAAGCAACTTTTGGTTTTGTTGATTTTCTCTATGCTTTTTCTATTTCATTTATCTTTACTTTAATCTTTGTTTCTTTTCTTCTGCTTGTTTTGGGGTTAGTTTGCTCTTCTCTTCCTAGCAGAATGTACTGTGAAAATCCCTAAAAACTATGTCACACATATTAATGTTTCAGGAGATTGGTTGAAGCCTTAAAGCTGAAAATATAAAGTAGGATGCCAGCATATCAATGCAAGTTACTGTAAGTTAGCAAAAATGGTCCAGCGACTTTCAATCCCTCACCTCCAGCCTATATATTTGAAAGGAACTCAAGAATCTTTGTGTTCTTACATCTTCCTATCCCATGGGGGGAAAACCCCCAGCTATTCCCCTCAACAGGTTAACAGAACTTCAAAAGTACTTGCAGAATTTGGGAGTTGCCTGTCAGAAGGGACATCTGTCACTAGTCCCTGGCAGGATGTTTGCTGAACTTCAGAAACCCATGGGCCATTTTTCTGCTTGTAGAGGGAAGGGCAGCAAGGGTGATCACAGCTCATGTCACCTGGAGTTTGTGGGTATTTGTCAATGTGGAGACTGCCTGCTTGCTTCTTTCCAGAGACCCAAGGGGTTGGCTGGAGTGGCCTAGGATGGCAGAGGTAGGGGCAAGGGCAGGAAAGCAGCCTCATGTGAGAGTTTCCTTTGGGTCGTGTGGATACCAAGGAGGTCCCAATGCTCAAGCTGTCTTGAAGGAACCTATCTGCTGGAGAGAGGGAACCTGAGGAGGGCTATCGCCTGAGAAAGTGGTCCCAGGAGGCCAGCCAGGGAGCTGTCCTATGCAGCCAGCAGTTCCCTGTCAGAGCCTAGAATGCATTCCCAGTTGGTGGATGGGATGTCTGATGTTGTAGGGGGAAAACAGCCGGTCACGATGTCCTCAAGAGACAGGATCTTGCTCCTCCCTTCTCTAGTCCCCCGTGTCAACCACAGAATTCTCTGGAACTGGGGAGAATAGGGAGAGACCATTCCTCTTGCCCCACTACAATCTCCTGAGTGAGTGTCACAGGTACATATCAGGAGGGAATGGCACTAGAGGTGAGATGGAACAAGAGTGGCCTTTTAAAAATACCTGAAAGGAGGACTTAGTTCTTGGCTGTGGAGTCCACTGAACCTCTGTGACAAGGAAGACGAATTTGAGAGGAGTATTGCAGATGCCAGAGACAACTGAAGCTGTTCCCTGCGTGCACCACCCCTTCAGTGTAAGTTATATAACACAGCGAGCAAGTCCTCGCGTGAGCTCTGCGTGTTGTAGAGGACGTCGACTCCCGTGGCACCCATTTGCTGGATCCCTGCAGCACCAGCTTGAATGGGTACAGGAGACTCTCAGGGAGGACTGGTCCCATTTCACAGATGGGGAAGCTATGCCCAAAGAGGGGAAGGGGTATGGCCAGGATCATGCGGTCAGGCCGTGTGAGCCATGTGAGGGTTCCTCACCCACACAAACTTCTGGAAACTTCTGTGGCACTTCCCTGGTCATTATAATTAGTCTTCTAATTATGAAAAGATTCAACTTAGAGGGAGATCACAGAGAGGATGAAATGCAGAGGCTCTGAATTCCCTTTCCACCATCAGATGCCTCTCAGGAAAGCCATGGTGCCAGTCCCCACTGACGTGAAAATGGCCAGAGGTTGCCGAAAGTGCTTTGGTTTGACTCTCTTCTCCCGGAAGTCACACTCATCCATTTGAAACTGCCAATCAACTTTCCAACAAAGGAAACACACACACACACACACACACACACACACACACACGCACACACACCTCTGCACACAAATGGCTTTGATTAGGCTTAGCTGTAGGTTTAAGAAAATTTAATCATCTTAACCTGTTTAGTCTTTTTCCCTGATGAAAATCATCAGTCAGATTCCTGCCTGAGCCAGGGAGGCCTGAGCTGCTGTCAGCACCGTTGTTTATGTTAATTCGTTATAGGCATGAAATGGAGGGAAGTAGAATTATGAGGAAAAGTCCTGAATGAATTAGGACAGTTGGGGTCTGTGGCAGGTCCCGGAGGCCGACAGGCAGGGGCTCTGAAAGGACTGTTTATTTATGAGCCTCAAGAAAGAAGCTCCTCCTACCTGTTAGAAAAAAAATGTTGCTGAAGTCTCAAGTATGCTTCTCTCTGTGATCAGGACTTGGCTTCTGCAGAACTGAAGGTCTGGAGCCCAGTTCACAGCCTCTGCTGGCGGCCTGACCCTCTGAACATCAGCCTTCTCATCTGAGGGGTCACCAGCTCACCGCATGGTGGTGTGGCCCAGCCAGCATCCTGGGTAGAGGGGCGGGCCCGGCGCCTGGCTCACAATGAGCACTCAGCCAAATGCTCTGTGGCATGGGTGCCATTCCTTCCTTCTGATGCCATCCAGCCCTGTGCCCTGGGCATTGGCAGTGGGTGATTATCTCTGCATGTGGAGTGGTCTGCTGGGACAGATTGGAAAGGCCTGAATCTGGAGCCTTGGTCTACCTCTGTCATGAGGACGTGGGTGACTTTGGGAAACCAAACCTTCTCTGGACCTTCTCGTCTGCCAGATGGGATCACTGGTCATCTCCAACATCTTCTCTTCCCTTCCTCCTGGGAAAACAGTCTAGCTGCCACCCAACTCAAAAGCCACTCTTCTCAGCATCCTGTGGCTAGGTGTGGCTGTGTGACCACTCTTTGAAATCCAAGAGGAGATATTATGTAGAACTTCAGAAAAGTCTCCTTGAGGGAGGGAGAAAAAGCAAGTTAATGTACATCAACAAGTGAATGAAGAAGCGTGGTTTACTCATTCCTCAGTGGAATATGACTCAACAATAAGAAGCCAGACACCACTGGTGCTGCACAATAAGCTGGATAATCTCAAAAATATCATTCTAAGCAAAAGAATCCAGAAGCAGAAGAGTGCGTACTAAAGAACTGTATTATAGCAAGTTCTAGAACAGGAAAACTAATGTGTGCCAAGGAGGCACTAACTGCAGAGACGCACAGAGAAACTTTCTAGGGGGATGGAAATGTTCTGTATCTCAACTAAGGTGGTGGTTACAAGGATATTTACATTTGCCAAACTATACTTAAGATGTGTTCATTTTATTTTAGGCCAAACAATTTTGATAAAACATTGTTAATGAAAAACAAAAAGAAACTGCATCACAGGTGTGATGGTTGGAGCGCTAGCAGCCATCCTGGACATGGAGATGGTGCCGGCAATTGCAGAGCTATAAACTAGAGGAGCCTAGATTCCTGTAGACTTTGTGGAGCTTCTAGGAGCTGGACTGCCCACCTCTGCCCTTCTTTTATGTGAGAGAGAAACATTTATCTAATCAAAGCCATTTTTAATTTGTGCTGTTGGTGTTGTTACATGCAGTTAAACCAAGTCTTGACAGAAGGAAAATAACCATAGTGCAGCAAGAGGACCACAAGAGGATGGTACCAATGGTCTAAAGGCCACTGCAGCTCAGACTAGTACTCTGTCTCTTTCTTTCTCTGGTGTGCTCCCAGGAGCAAAGGGCAGGCAAGATGGAGTTGTGGGGCTGGAGCAGCTTCTCTTGGGGCCAGGGTTACCCAGTAGGCTGAGCCTAGGAATCCTTGGCTTTGCTGTTCACCTCCCCACCCACTCCACCTAGTCCTTCCAGCTCCTGGCAGGCTGATCCCACTAACAGGAGAACAGACCCTGCACTAGAGGGCAGGTCCAGAGAGCTTCTATGCACATGGCTTTGGGATGAGATTGCCTGACTTGGGTGGGGAGGGAGTCTCTTTCTCACAGGGTAGAAGGGGTCCCCTTCTCACAACAGAGAATTCTGAGACCCAGAGATGGACAAGGGCTGGTCCAGGTTGCAGTTGGCAGTCCAGTCCAATCAATGGCAAGGTTCCTTCCAGCACCTTGCCCCTGTGTCACTGTGAGCACTAGTGCTGTGTAGGCCCGGTGGGGAGTAGGGGTGGTGTCAAGGAGAACCAGCAGGCTGAGGAGGAGGTGGGCAAGTTGCTTTGCTTTCTCTTCTCACATTCCTGCATTTAGGACAGACTGCATAAAAGGCTGGGTTATGGGTGCCCATGGGATGTGTGGCCGAGGGGTAGAGGGTACCGTTTATCAGACCACTAGATTGCAGAGTAGAGGCATTCCATCAGCTTGGACCAGGTACAGAGGTGGGGGTTTTTGTGTCTGCAACCCCATGCATGCACATACACGGGGTGTGCATACAGACATTCACATGCTCACACACACAAAGACCCACTCATACCTCCGACGTGCACACACATGGGCATACACACCTAGGTGCATGTGCTCCACACACACCACACTGACTGAAGCCCTCAAGTGCTTCTCTGTTGCCTCTGAATCTTCTCATGGGCTGTGCCCTCTGCCAGGAGCACACTTGCTTCCTTCCTGCATCTTCACAAACTCCACCTACAGGTTTGGATTTCAACACCCCCTTACAAGGGAGACTGTGTTACACTTGCCTACTGGAGACCGCACACAGCTCCTCTCCAAGCTTTTCTCAGTCTTTCATAATAACAGGTTTGCTATTTGTGTTCTCTGAAAAACTGGCCTCTATTGACAAGGGCTGTCCAGCATGGCCACCCTCTCTCCCAGCACCCAGCAGGCTCTCAATAGGTGCTCAAGCAACAAATGTTAATAATAGGGAGTGCCTGGAGAGTGGGACTTGCTCTTAAATGGCTCTGCTGAGTGCCTGTTGAATGAAGGTGAATGACCACCTTCACACACACACACACACACACACACACACAGAAACTACTAAATATCCCTCTTCATCTACTTCATCTAGATCTATATGTAGTAAGTTAAAAATAACCACATCTCCTTACTTCCTGTTCCAGTTGAGAATGACATCTAAATCCATTTCCCTTGAAGATGTGCTTCTATTAGTGACTCAAAACACTGCAGAAATGATGTCCTGGTCTTCCAAGTCTATATTATAAGAAAGTTTGTAGTGTGTGCTTTGACCCCTGGGAACATTCACTCTTGGAACCCAACCATCCTGTTAGGAAGAAGTCCCCAACCAACAGCCAACAGCTAACACCAGCCCTTGAAGTGACCCAGGAAATGGATCCTCCACACCTGAGTGGCACCAGTGATGAGCAAAGATGAGCTGTCTCTACTAACTCTATCCATTTGGCATATTCATAAACAAAGTCAATGATGATTTGTACTTTAAGCCACTAAGTTTTGAGGTGGTTTATGGAGAAGTTGCCCAGATTATGTCTCTGGACTCCCCTCCAAGGGGGAGGAGCCAATGGAGCAGCTGTCCAGGACCCTAACTATGTCTGGTATAGGAGGAGGAGGCAGCCCCCTGCAAGGATTAGGTAAGTTATAAAAGAAAGAAGTTTATTTTGGCTTATAGTAGTGGTCCAATTTCCAAGACCCCCATCAGATGATGGCCTTCTTGCTGGCAGACTGAAGGCAGCACAGAGTGTCACGTGGCAAGATACAGGGAGTGTGGGAGAGATGTGGCTAAACTGGCTTTTATGGCAGACCCACTCTCAGGATAATGCATTCATCCATTAATTGAATAAATGGATTGATCCATTCATGAGCCCTAATCACCTTTTGAAGTTCTCACCTGGTCCCACCTCTTAACATCTCATAATGGTTATTAAATTTCTGTATCAATTTCGAAGAGATAAGCCATATTCACTGCAGCAATGATATACTTCATAATAATTGTTTTCCCTAATGGCCATGAGCTTCTGAAAAGAAGAAGTGTGTTTAAATCATGGTGGCTAGATGTTCTCTCTGGATACTGCTCTGGAGCATTGGGAACAGACACAGGGAAGGCCTGAAATTTAAGTTAGGAGACATAGTTTTACAACACAATTCTGTAGGTTCCTCTCTTTCTCTATTTCTAGAAAATGAGAGTAATATTCACTTTTTGGAGCGGTGGGAACACGGTGCCAATTTCAAAGAATTCTTGGGCAGGAGAGACCTCAAGTCCCTTTTCTCAGAAGGATATGTGAGCCCTGCCCCTCCCTCTCAGGAAGTCCTTCATGCCCTGTTTCTCTTCACCAGGCCAAATTGTACCTGCCTAGAAACTAATGAAAATCATTACCATGTATTTAGCTCCAGCTGGGGGCCAGGCATGTTGCTGAACATGGTATGGACACTTCCTTGCAAGAGCTTTGCACAAGAGGGCTTTAAGGGCTGGGGTTGTAGCTCAGTGGTACTTCCCTAGCACATTCGAGGCACTGGGTTCAATTCTCAGCACCACATAAAAATAAATAAAATAAAAGTATTGTGTCCATCTACAACTAAAAAATTATTTTTTAAAGAAGAGGGCTGTAAATGGAGATGCTGAAGGCCAAAGAGGTTAAGTTACTTTTCCCAAATCACAGAGTACAGGGTTAGGCTTTAAACCCATCTGTTTAAATCTAAGAGCTGCACACTGTCCTGCCTCTACTTGGGAGCTCTCTCCCAGAACTGTAGGACAGAAGGTGCAATGGTAAGCTGCTTGGCCCCCTGCCATCTGGCCCAGTTTGTTCACACCTCCTGTACTCTGTGAGACTGTGGTCTGGAAATTCAAAGTGTCATCACTCTCCATCCCTCTAGAGGGGCAAGCCCCCCTAGAGGTCAGGGCCTGGCACACTATGTAGGAGCCCTCAGTCTTCTTCTTCAGCCCCAGAGACACAGCTCCTTGGTGCAGCCAGGGCCAAGGAGTGGAAGCAGGAGCTTTGGTATCATCCACATGAAAGTTATGATCCTAGATGTGACTGTTCCCAAGCTGTGTGGCCTCAGGCAGGCTACTTTGGCTTTCTGTGCCTTAGTTTCTTATCTACAAACTGAGAACTGGCAGCAGGTGCACAGTAGAGGCACAGTCAGTGGGTGCTGTGAGGATTGATGGTTAGGAAGGCCCCTAAAGGTGCACAGAGGCACTCACAAGACCTTCAGAGGCCTGGTCTGACTGCCACCTCTTGGAGCAGAAGATTCCAACTATCACAATAACTAGGTCCATGCAGGGACAAGCCTTGGGGCTTAGGCCTCCCCCGGCCACCATAGTAGACTGTTTCATCTGAAATAAGAGGGGAGGGTAACTGGTCTCCACCAGCAGAGGAGGAACCCAGATAGGTTAAGTGGCTTGGCAAAAGCATACAGCAAATCTTTCTATCCAGGGAATGTGAGGATCATAGTGAAACAGCCAAACTCAACAGCCTTCTTAGACCCTCCTGCCTTCTTCTCTTTCATGACACTACTTCTGCTCTCCACTTAGCAACTTCTGTTCCCTCTAAGCTGTTCCTCTTGACTGGCCTCTGGAACTAATTTACACTATGGTGTGAATGACTCTTCTTGCCTTCCTATATACCCCTTAGAGGGGCCTTTATGCTCTAAAAGATGAGATGTCAAAGCCTTGAAATGCTAATGGCAAACTATCCTGTGCCAGGGCAGGGAGAGACTGAGGGGAGGCAGCAGATCTCCCTAGAGTTTGCACATTAAATCAAATGTTGGATGAAATGTAAGAAATTGCTGGGTATCTTACAATTATTGACAGGCAAGAGTGGCACTTTCATAAATGCCCACTTCCTTGGTGGCTTCAGCTTGGACTGATTGTCCAATGGGAAAATTTGGGACCCAAAGGCTGATGCCTCCGTAGGCTCTGGTACTTCCATGCTCAGCCATTTGGTATGACCATGGATATTCGCTGCTTGTTTCTGAGCTTCAGAACCCCTCCCCACTCTCCGAGTGGACATAAGATCGAGTGTGATTGGCAAGTGTGAGCTGGTGTGGACATTTCAGCTGTTGACTGCATGTTCAAACCCTCCCTTGGTGTGGCCCACTTCTGGGTTTCTCTCTGACAGCTCCCACTGCCTGGGGTGAGAATCCAGCTCTTCTTTCCTCCTGCTCTGGGCCAGGCTATGGCTTGGGCTATGCTGGGTTCCCAGAGGTGGCTCAGCTGTGCCCCTACTGTGGGGAGCAGCCTGCATGTACCCACCACTCCCGTATGCCACCTCAGAGGCCATGGCAGCGGGTCCCAAGGCTCTAGAAGGCCATTTCTGGCTGCTGTGGAAATCTTTCCCAGCGCAACAGCTCCCTGCTGGGTGTCTTGGGAAGCAGGTGGACTCACACTCAGCAGACAGGCTGGCCTAGAAGTCAGAAGCCCCACGCTGCTGTTCTGGAGGGTCCCTCCAGCCGTTGATCCCTGTCCTCACATGAACACCCAACAAGCCCCGTGGTAGCTGGCCATGTCTCTGGTAGGCCCCCTCCCTGTCTGCAGCTGGTCACTAAGCAGGGCTAGAAGGATGGTTTTCTGGGTGGACATAAAATGGGCTATACTAGGCAGCATGTTTGTCACTGCAAGAGACAGAGGGGAGTCGGGGAGGTGAGAGGGAGCTGGACGTAGGTGTTGGAGGAAGACATGGGGGTGGAAGGGAAGGAGGGATTGTAGGGAGCATGGAACACAGCACAGCCTGTCTGATGCAGCCCAGATGGGGTCCCTGGTGGTATCGAGGGGCTCGGCGTCCTGAAGTCAGGAGCCACCTCCGACCACCTGCCATGCTGATGGAGATGCCCAGAGGCTTCACTGAGGTGAGCGTGAGAAACCATGTTCTCCATCTGACTTAGCTCTCTGTGACAAAGGTGACAATCATAATAGTGACAATGATGCTTGGTTCCTCCTGAGCAGTTGCTCTCAGCAGGTGCTACGCTGAGAGTCCTGGGAGGGCGACAAGGTTGCTGCTCTGTTAGAATCAAGGACACTGAAGCTAAAGAGGGACAAGAACCCATCCAAGATCAATGTAAGGAGCTGAGTGAGGATTTGAACTAAAAGCCCAGACTTTGAATCACTCCTCAATCCTGCTTTTTTGATAAGGGGGTTAGGGGGCAGCAAGTCATTGCAAACTACTTTCTGTATCCTTAAGAAAAATCAGATAGACACTCTTCGTAATTTTGAAGAGTTATCTGTGTTGACTGTATAAACCTTAGAAAAACCACTTGGGACCTGCCACAGGATCACAGTCTGGCATAGGGAGGTCCTGCTGGGAGCTGAGCCCTGGCCAGGTCAGAGAGGACTGTGGCTGCCCCTAGGGACTTCCAAGAAGGGCCCAGATCCCCTACGGTGAGCAGTGAGAATCACACACAAGTGTCCTGTGCTTTGCACATGGTGAGCCAGGCCTGCGGCTGTGGAGCTGCGGAGGCCACTGGCTGGAGTCTGTTGGTGCTAAAGCAAGGCTTGCCGGGAAGAGGCTCTGAGGACAGGGCTGTCTGGGCAGTGAGAGGGGAATGGAGGAAATGTCAGTCAGGGACACCCAGAACCTCATGGAACAGCATCCAAGTAGAAGGGACACCAACAGGGGAAGAAAAGAGGAGCAGGAGGAGAGAGGAGGGGAGGCTGGTAGAGATGAAAATGATGAGATTAGGTCAAAGGCATGAACCAAACAGACCACAACAAAACCCACCATCCCCTGTAGTTCACATGCATCAGTTAATAAAAAGAACAACTTGGGGTGGTGCAGAGAGTGTCTGTGACCTCACTGGGCCCCACAGGGCAGGGGAGGTGGCGGCGAGCAGAGCAGGCAGATCGGGAGACACCTGCATCAACAGGAAGGACACTGAGTGACCATGTGGGCTTGGTGGGCGAAGAACAGGAAGCTCCTAGATGTGACAGCAGAGTCGCAGTGTGGCTGAGACCACTGGACAAAGGCGAGCAGAGGCAGGTGGAGGGAAAGGCCAGGGTCCTTCCCTCAAGCTCCTGGAACTTCCATTTCCTGGGGAACAAAGAGGGGAGAGAGAACAGGGGTTCTGGATTGATCCAGGCTGACTGGGGGTGATTGAGATAGTCTCCTGTGACGTGGCCAGGGGACTCCCAGCCATCTGTGGATGCAGGGTGCAGGAGAAATAGAGAAAGGTATATGCTGAGAAATAGATAAAGGTATATGTCCCCTGGCTCTGGATGGGAAGATTTGCAGTCTCCTCCACAGTAGGTCTAGTTCCTCTCCTCTTCCCGTCGGGAGAGCTGGTCAGGGTGAGGTAGCTCACATCTGGGATTTGAGCTCACATCTGTCAGACTCCAAAGTCCATGTCTGTCCCTTTTGGTATCACCATTTGAGACCAGCTGCCTGGGCAACCTGGGACAGCACATCCATTGCATTCCCAGCAAACAGCTACAAACCCAGAGAAGTGGCCCAGCCATGTCCGAGACCTGGTTCCCC
>PVHX01025014.1:0-23073 GCA_004024805.1 Geosciurus inauris | reverse complement strand
GTACCAGGGATTGAACTCAGGGGTACTCGACCACTGAGCCACATCCCCAGCCCTATTTTGTGTTTTATGTAGAGACAGGGTCTCACTGAGTTGCTTAGTGCCTCGCCGTTGCTGAGGCTGGCTTTGAACTCGCGATTCTCCTGTCTCAGCCTCCCAAAGTGCAGGGATTACAGACGTGCGCCACCACGCCCGGCTCTATAATATAATTTTAAAGAAGGCAAGACATGAAATTATATAAAATAGTATTGTAACTTTAGGGAAAAAGTATACATATATACACATATACTAAATTTTAGAAAGGATTAGAAGGAAATACATTAAATTTTTTCTAGGGTTAGGAAAACAGATAAATTAACCTTCATTTTTATGCCTTTTATATATTTTATTTTTTAGATAACACATGATGTAGAGTATATTTTGACATACTACACACATACATGGAGTATAACTTATCTGAATTAGGATCCCATTCTTATGATTGAAAATGTTGTGGAGTTACACTGGTTGTATATTCATAGAACATAGGAAAGTTATGTCTGATTCATTCCACTGTCTTTCCTATTCTCATACCTTTTCCCTTCCCTTCATTCCCCTGTTTAATCCAATGAACTTCTATTCTTTCCCCTCCCGCTTATTGTGTGTTAGCATCCACATATCAGAGAGAACATGCAGACTTAGGTTTTTTTCAGATTGGTTTATTTCACTAAGCATAATAGTCTCCAGTTCTATCTATTTACCAGCAAATACCATATTTTTTACATTTTTGCAATTAAATATTTTACCTTTATAGTTTTTTATCATTAAAATTGAAAATTACACCCCTTAAATATGTATATTTTCATCAATTATACCTCAATAAAGCTTGGGAATTAATGAAAGTATATAAATTTTTAAAATTGAAAATAACATACCAGGGGGATAAATGCTTTCTGGAATAACTCATATTAAAATGTTCAATCACTTCTAAATTCCCAAACACAATTTATAAAGCAGAAGTGATATAACTACACTGAAATGCTTGATTCTGATAATCTGTCCAAACAGTGCCTTCCTCTGTGACTCTTCCACCTGCTTCACTGTTAAACAGGATGACGTTTCCAGGAGACTACTTATGAATAGTATTTTTAAAAATTCAAGAAATTGTCAATATGTGAAAAATTAGTATACTTTACATAGAAATATACATTTCTAGCTTCTCTTGAAAGGCTAGAAAACTTGGCCACACTGAGCTCACCATCAATAACATGGCAGCTAGAGCTAAGAAGAAACTGTCCTCTTTCAATGATGCTGGTGCTCTCCAGTTCTCACCACAGGCTTTACCATACAATTGGTGCTCCAACTCTGACTAAAGTCCCAGTTACACTTTGTTATTATAGTCCTGCTGTTTATTCTTACAATGGAGTTAGAAAGAAAATGAAATATTTCTGGTACCCATGTTACAATCAAAGCAGGAAAATAAACCATGTATTTGAAGAAAATTATAAGCATAATTCCCTCTTGAAAAGAAAATATTTCTGTTTAATATGCAAATAAAATGTCTGCATCAAAAAGGATACAAAATATAATGTTTTTTGCTTGTCTACATTGCATTCCCTGATCATGTAATTAGCCTGGATCATAAAAGTAGCTATATTCAGTTCCTCAAAAAACTAAATATAGAATTAGTATATGACCCAGCAATTCCTCTTCTGGATATATAACCAAAAGAATTGACGGCAGATGGGCTGGGATTGTAGCTCAGTGGTAGAGTGCTTGCCTTGCATGCATGAGGCACTGGGTTCAATCCTCAGCACCACATAAAAATAAATAAAGATATTATGTCCATCTACAACTAAAAAAAAATAAAAGAATTGACGGCAGAGTCTCAAAGAAATATTTGCATACCCACCCCATGTACATAGCAGTATTATTCACAATAGCCAAAAGGTGAAGCCACCTAAGTGTTCATCAGTCTTTGAATGCATAAACAAAATGTGGCATATAAACACAATGGTATGATATTCAGTCTTAAAAAGGAGGGAAATGCTACCACTTGGATGAACCTTAAGGAAATAATGCTAAGTGAAATCTCATAAAAGGACAAATACCAGGGCTGGGGATATAGTTCAGTTGGTAGAGTGCTTACCTGGCATACACAAGGCCCAGGATTCAATCCCTGGCACCACAGAAAAAAGGACAAATACTACATAATTCTATTTATAAGAGGTATTTAGACTAGTTAAATTCATAGAAAGTGAGTAGAATGGGGTTTGCCAGGGGTTATGGGAAAGGGAATCATGGAATTGTTTAGTGGGTACAGAGTTGCAGTTTTGCAAGATAGAGTTCTGAAGACTGCACAACAATGTGAATGAATTTAACACTATTGATCTATACACATACAAATGGTCATGGGATAAATTTTATGTAGAATTTACCACAATTAAAAATTTTTTTAAAAATCTGTGCTCCCTTGACAAAAATCTCCAATTCTACTTATTGCTTTGTCTTTGTCCCTTGGAATCAGTTTATGAAAAAGTTCTAGTTAGTTTTATTTTCTGGTTTTAAGGTAGACTAATCAAAAAGTACACCATGCTACGATCAAAGAGCAAACTTTAAGGATCATTAATAGATGCTGTGATCATTAAGTGAAAGATTATATCTATCTCAAAAGAATGCATAACACAATGTACTTTGCTTCTTTGTTATGTGCCAGGATCATCCAACTAGCCTGGACCATAAAAGTATATCCAGTTATGAGGTATTCTATAAATATTGCTAGAAGATCCTCTCACAGATTACTTGCTAATTGCAAAGGGAAAAATTATCTTTATAACAAAATTATCTTTTATTAACAGTGAGACCTGGTGAAAATCATCTTACCAAAGTCATCAAACTTAGCACTATTAATCATGGGGCAACCTAACTTTATGCACCTCTTGGTATAATGCAGCATGAAAAACACAGCATCACCTATGAATCTCTCACCAAAATTGCTTAACATGAATATAATCAAGCCAATGGTCTTGACGTTCAGCTTATAGGAAATATAAGAATAGAGGAACTAGCTAAACACTCCCTAGAAACATTCTATAAGAAAACTAGCGGGGCTGGGGTTATGGCGCAGTGGTAGCATGCTCGTCTAGCATGCGTGAGGCACTGGGTTCGATCCTCAGCACCACATAAAAATAAAATAAAGATATTCTGTCCACCTACAACCAAAAAAAATTAAAAAAAAAAAGAAAACTAGCCTGATTGCATCAATAGAAGGAATTTTAACATAAACTGCATATTAAATATTAAGGACTTATTGTTAATTTTCTCTCAGGTGATAATGGTATTGTTATTATGTAAGAGAATGTTCATATTCTAGGAGATGCATAATGAAGTACTTATGGGAGCACCATAATGCCTACAACTGACTTTCATACAGTTTTGCAAAACAAAGGGGCTGTGTTTGTATATATACATAAATAAAATGAATATATTCAAATTCTATCAGTCATTTAGTCCAGGTCATGAGGTCATGAGTAAGTAGCATTAAAATTTCAATTCTTTCAACTTCTATGTTTGAATATTTTAATAATAAATAGTTGTGGAAAATATAAAGGAAGAAAAATAGCCAAGTTCTCATTTTATTTAGAAATCATTACTTCGTTTCCCATACCAATCTCTACATATTCTATTAGTAGTCTTATTTACTACTACAATATCCAGTAATTAACACAGATTAAAAATAAAAAGTAAAGAATAGAAGGCTGAAAGATAATATGACAAATTGTTAACAGTTATTATTCCTAGGTGGTGGGACTACTGTAATTTTTGTTTTTACTTTTCTGTATCTTCTCAATGTTTTACAGTACATCGTACTTTTTATAAGGTTAAAAAGGTTGTTTTAAGCAACAACTTTTAAACATAAGCACTACAGAGACCATCATCGACAAAGATTGCGTGTCACCACAAAACTAGCCAAAAATACATTGAAGAACTAAATTCACTGTGAATTTAAACAAATCAAAATGTGCATCTAAAATAATGTAATACATTTCCCCACATATACAATCCTCAAACATTAAGCAGAAATAAAGTTCACTGATAAATGTTGGTCCTTTCATTGGTGATTAGGAGCTTCTTACCTTGTTTTTTGAAGGGATATAATTTACAATTTTATGGCTTTATATAAAAATGTATTCCTTACAAATTCTAGGAACTGAGAGTATAAAACAATACCAGGAAAAGAGTACTCACCCTCCACAAACCCCTGGTGCCTTCTTGTTGGTATATATCAATGAAGCTGCCAATCATGCTTCCTTGGAACAAGCTTCCTTGAGCCTGCATTCGAATCTAAAATACAAGATGTTACCATTGTTTTGACAAAGAGAACCAAAATGAGATGTTTCAATCATTTAAAATTAGGAAAAAAGTATTTGGGAATTCTCAGAAAGACTTCTGCCGTTATGATGAAATTAATGAGTTAAATTCCAGACAAAAATAATGTAATTTATGTCCAAGTATATTTCATAAAGATTATTTTCATTACCCTCACATTCTCCCATGGTAAGTCCAACATTTCTGGAGTTGGAAGAAAATGTGGAGGAAAAGAACAACCACTCAGTGAGGGTAGAAAATAATTCTTAAAATATGGTTGGTTTAGTAAAAAGTTAAAAACAACCTAAATATCCCAAAACAATAACAAAAACAGATCAGTTACATAAATTATGCATACAAGTATATCCATAACCTTTTCTTGTAGAATAATATTTGTTGATAATGAAAAATGTCAAAATTAGTTGCTAAATAGAAAAAGGGTTGCAAAGCAGTATGTATATCATTTTTATTAAAAACGTGTGAAAAAAATATTCATAAACACAGCAAGGAGACTGGATGAACATACATACCCAAATATTGACAGTGGTTTATATCTGAATGGTGAGGCTACAAGTGAGTATTTCTTTCTCTTTTTTATTTCTTATGCCTTCCATTTTTCTCTACATTGAACATGCATTATTTATATAATTATAAAAAGCAAAAAAGTATTTTAAAAATATAATTTTAGTCTCAAAAGACCTTAAATTGAACTTTTCTTGTAAAAAGCATGATACTATATTCTGCCAAGTGGCATTTGAAAGCTGCAAGAAAGAAAATACAGCATTAAGCAACCATGTAAAAGATTTGGTACAATTTCCCACAGACTCTGCATACATAGAATCATAGTAGTCAGTCACAAAATACATGGCCCAAATGTAGGTCTTATTTTCATGAAGCATGACTCTAGCATTCTAGGTTTCAATAAATGTACTTGGTAAGTCATGTAACAGTGGTATGCTTTTATGCAGACAATGCCATTTAAAGGGATTTGAAATAAAAACTTAAACCCAATTAATTCAAGATGCAAACTATCACAAAGACAAATCAATGCTACCCTATGCAAAGTAGATTCTTCAAGGAGGTGATTCCTCAGCAGGTCTAGGACTAGAGTAAGGTAAGAGAATACAGGTGATGCATATAAAGACATTCACTATACTATATTTTACTCTACTTCTGTGTATGTTTGAAATTGTTTATCAAAAACTGCATAAAGATTTAAGAAAAAAAAGGAGGCCACATGGGCCTGGGATTGTAGCTCAGTAGTAGAGTGCTTGCCTCACATGCGTTGAGGCCCTGGGTTTGATCCTCAGCACCACATACAAAGCAATAAAATAAAGATATTGTGTCCATCTACAACTAAAAAAACATTTTAAAAAAATGGAGGCCACATGGGGCTAGGATTGTGGCTCAGTGGTACAGCACTTGCCTCGCAAGTGTAAGGCACTGGGTTCAATTCTCAGCACCACATATAAATAAAAGAACAAAATAAAGGTCCATCAACAACTAAAAAAATATTTTTTTAAAAAAATGGAGGCCGCAGTTGAGCTATACCCTGAAGGCCAACCATGCATCACCCAAATTTACGTTATCCTGATTTCCCCAAAACATCATCTCTAATCATAAAAAACATAAGCTTTACATCCTTATCAGCATGATCAAGTGAAATGAAACCAATCAATTATAGACAAATCAGCTTAACAGCTCTACTGGCCTCAAAAAGAATGGTAATGTATAATAACCAATCAAAAAAAAAAAAAAGTCAAAATAGCTAGGCACAATGGTATGTGCCTGTAATCCTAGCAACTTGGGAGGCTGAGGCAGGAGAATTCCAAGTTTGAGGCCAGACTGAGCAACTTAGTGAGACCTTGTCTCAAAATGAAAAATAAAAAAGGACTGGAGATGTACTCAGTGGCAAAGCACACCTGGGTTAAATACCCAGTATTAGAACACAAAAAGTCCAAATACAGTCAGCCCTCCATATGCACAGTTCCCTATCTGCAGATTCAACTAACCACTAATCAAAAATATTCAGAAAACAATTGCATCTGTACTGAACATGTATATACTTTTTCCTTGTCATTATTCCTGGAACAATACAGTATCATAACTATTTACATAGTATTTACATTATATTAAACATTATAATTAAATTAATCTAGAGATGATTTAAGGTACACAGAAGGATGTGCATAGGTTAGATGCAAACACTGCACCATTTTATATAAGGCACTTGAGCATGCAAGGATTTCAGATAGCCTAGGGGTTAGGGTCCTGCAACCAATCTCTCTGTGGAAAATTAGAGATGAGTATACTTATTCTTTTATACATCATAAATTGTGCTGTAACTGCTGTACGGTGAGATTCTTACCATTTGGTTTAAAGTCTGCTGGATCAAAGTATGTACTTTCTCTCACTGTATATCAATAAACTTTAAATTTTTTTCTAACTTAATTGGATTTTATTTTGACAAAACAGAAAGAAATTGCTTTCCCTTAACTCTCTGTCTCCCCATGGGCTGGAATACAGATGTGGTGGTGACCCACCTTCAACTAAACAGATCAAAACAATACCATAGGACAGGGGTCAGCAAACTATTTCTGCAAAGGGCCAGATAGTACATATATTAGGCTTTATAGGGCCTATGACCTCTGTCATGACTACTCTGTTCTGCTACAGAAGAGTAAAAGCAACCATAGATAATACAGAAACAAATGGGGTGGCTGTGTTCCATCAAAACTTTACAACAGATAGTGGCCAGATTCAGACTAGTTTGCAACCATGCCCTAGGTGATGGCAAAGCAACAAAATTGGATGAACCTGGATCCTGGATGACTGAACCATAGGACCACCCACTAGCATAAACTGTTGTCCTCTAGATAGTTACGTGAGGGAGAAATAAACTCCTATCTTGTCTGAGACCATGCATTTTGAGTTTCTTTGTTATAGTGAGAGCTAAAATCTTAAAAAATAAAAAAGGCCAACCAGGGAGAGATTACAGAGGAAAAATGATGTAACCTTGCAAACAGAAGAGAAACATTTTAGGTGTGTATAGGAAAAATAAGCCTACAAATGAAACCAGAAAGTATGAAGCCTAGGAGAAGAATCAAAACCAAAGCAGAAATTCACAGAGAAATTAATCAAAATAGATTGAGAACTAAAATGTGTACTGGATTGGATAATGTGGACAATACTACTGAACCTTGGGAGTAGTTTCTTTTGGGTATTGGAAGTTGAACCCAGGGGTGCTTCACCACTGAGTTATATTCCCAGTCCTTTCATTTTTAACTTTGTTACAGTGTCTCACTAAATTACTGAGCATCTCACTAAAGTTCTAACCTTGAACTTGTGACCCTCCTGCCTCAGCCTCTGAAGTTTCCAGGTTTCCAGGTATGTACCACCACACCCAGTTATGGGGGAAAGTAGTTTCAAGCAAGTAGCAGAACAGAAGAAAGAGGTGGTTTCTTAAGGAGGTCAGAGGGTCATGAGAAAGTACTTTAGGAAAGACTTGAACATATTTATCATTTGAAGGGAGCCAGCCAGTAGAGAGGAAAAGACTAAAGAAAGTGGATAAATGGCCTGGGGATAGAGCATAGTGGTAGAATGCTTGCCTGCCTAACATGTGTGAAACCCTGGGTTCAATCCACAGCACCACAAAAAAAGAGAGAGAGAGAAAGATTAAAGGACAGAGAATGGTCCTTAATGAAATAGAAGTTAAGAGTGAAGTCATGCTTTCTAAACTTGAGAGTGTATCAGAATAACCTGGAAGGCTTATCATAATAAACAGACTGCTGGGCCCCATCCCATCCTTTCCAATTCAGTAAGTGTGGAATGGAGCTCAAGAACTTGAATTTCTAAATGAGTCCCCAGGTAATGCTGATATTGCAGGTCTAGAGAACCACATTTTGAGAACCACTACTGTGGAGACAAGGTACAGACAGTCATAAATGTAAATAAATTTATAAGTGATGGGTAGAAAGGCCAGAACAGGTAGAAGGTGAGGCCACAGGAGGTAGAGTTGTCTTCTGAGAGATAGAGGAATGATGAGATAAAAATAAGGTTTGAAGATTTAAAATGCCCTTGAGGTCTGGAAAAGAATTGTCCCAGAATAAGTGAAAGGAGTGAACAGTCCAATCATGTTTATAAATCATATAGGCAAGGTCATGATCTAAGAATGTGACTTCCCCCCAACCCAGCATTCCTCAGTTCTATCAAGTATAAGAAAGGAAAATGCAGACCGTAGCATTGGTCAATAGTTGTAATTTTGCAAGGGAGATCAGAGGAACAGGAAATCGAAGCAAATCACTTAGGTGATTTAAGTCTAGGATCCAGATGGATAGGAAAGGTAGTTTCAGGGAGTTAAGGACACTTTTCTTGAAAAGCACATTCTGACAAGTATAATTACATTGTAAATATTCTAGAGTTCTAGGACATAGTCAATTCTCTTCATACTTTTTCTATAAATCTAAAGTGATATAAAAATTTTAAAGCTAGGGCTGGGGTTGGTGCTCAGTGATAGAGTGCTTGCCTAGCATGTGTGCCACTGGATTCAATTCTCAGCACCACATAAAATAAATAAAATAAAGGTCCACTGACAACTAAAAACTATTGAAAAAAATTTAAAGCTAAATCAGTCTCACTTTAACAAAGAAACACAATTTCATATTTCTTTTCTGCCAACCACCAGTGGTTTCTTTCACGTGTGCTGTTTTACAAGTCACCCTCTAAGCTCAAAATTCTCTGAATAGCAATAGATTTCTCCTTCACTTGTGGTTTCACCAATGCTGAAATAAATAAAGTATGTTTCTTCTTACTTTTTTCTCACATTCCCCCTAAAATAATTTCTTAAAACTTGGGATTCTCACTGGACACACACGTGTAATTCTAGCTACTTGGGAAGCTGAGGCAAGAGAATCACAAGTTCAAGGTCAGCTTGGGCAGTTAAGCAAAACCTTGTCTCTAAAGTAAAAAGAAAAAAAGGATCAGGGATATAGCTCAGTGGTACAGCCCTTGGGTTCAATTCCCAGTACTAAAAACAAAAACTTGGGATTCTATGATGTATTTTAATCATATATTTAGTGCTTTAATCTTAAATTTGAATACATTAATAAATAGGAGGTAT
The DNA here is from genome assembly GCA_004024805.1 of Geosciurus inauris. Classification (NCBI taxonomy): domain Eukaryota; kingdom Metazoa; phylum Chordata; class Mammalia; order Rodentia; family Sciuridae; genus Geosciurus; species Geosciurus inauris. The sequence continues at coordinate 13,610 of PVHX01025014.1, read as the reverse complement.
TTACCATTTTGAGATAAGGTAAGATTTAGATTGATATTATAATGATTCTTTGGGTGATGTGATAAAATCTTAAGTCCAGGGCTGGGGTTGTGGCTCAGTGAGAGAGCACTTGCCTAGCATGTGTGAGGTACTGGGTTCAATTCTCAGCACCACATTAAAAAATAAATAAATAAAATACAGTTAAAAAGAAATTAAAAATTATTTTAAAAATTTAAAAAAACTTAAGTCCAATTATATTAACAAATCAGTACCACTAAACCATAGTAGTGTTGTGGTTCCAAATTCAGAATATCCCAAAACAGGCCAAAATATAGCATTTTGTAAACTCAAATTTCACCCTTAAGAGAAATATGGATAAGACATGGAAAGACAGACACAGGTAACCCACATAATTATTACAGGAGGCTTCTCCAAAAACTGTTATCTCAATTCATCCCTTTGTTTGACATATCAGGTTACATCACAGATCAACATACCATATGTATATTTGGAATGGGTAAGGAGGGATATGTCTTTCTTTTTTCAAATGGGAAAAGAGCTATTAGAAATGCAGATTCTTTCTCAGACCAGTTTCAGGGCAGAATACAAATGGAAGTAAGAGATCTGGAAAGTGATTTCCTTAAAACTACATAGTCCTTGAAAATATCCTAGAGGGGCTTGCATATCCCTATTTGAAGACTAGTGGGTGATGCATATCATGATAAACTGACTATTATTTAATGACCATCTGCTACAATTTCAGGCAGTTAACATGTTATAATGAATTCTCAACAATTTTTAACCACTGCATTATCTTCATTCTACAAATGAGTCAATTGAGTGAGGCTTAATGCAATTAGGTGATTATACGAGGTTTTACAGCTAGCAATGGACAGAGTGGGAATCTGAACCCAAATCTGACTTAAAGCTTATGCTCTTTTCAAATCATACTGCACACATCTCTCTTACCTTTAGAACATCGGTGGGATTGGCTATAGTGGAAGATATCACTCCTGACACCACCCCACAGATCATATTAATTAGAAGAGTTTCATCTGTGAAAAGGATTTAAAAAAAGAAAGATCTGCTTTTATTAAGCACTAATTTCTAGAAAGACAGTACTGAACTATTGGAGGAAGAGAATCTTGGTCAGAGAAATGACTTTAGAAACAAACTACAAAGTTTGTGAAAGTAATGAAACTCAAATATTTCTAGATCCCAAATCAGTACCAAATGCATAAAATTTATAAAATATAAATCATTATTTCTACCAAAAAATCAGTACTTCTGAAAGGAAACTAGAACATGTCCTATTCTATGTAATTGTCATACCCCACATAAATTTAGAATATGGTTATTTCCCTTCAATCATTTCAAACTTAAGCATATGTTTTCTAAGTCCTCTTCTGACAATCATCAACACAAAACATTCAGAAAATGATTGTGAAAAGATAAAATCTTACATCTAATAGGGAAAAAGTTCTCTAAATATTGATTTTGACTTGCCTAAAATCTCTACAAGCTTCTATTTATTTACAGAAGGCTTCTGTAGTCAAATGTAAAAATAATTTATATATTTACTCATTTTATTTTAATTTTGTAGTGCTGGGGATCAAACCCAGGGCCTCATACATGCTAGGCAAGCACTCTACCACTGACCTATACTCCTAGTCCCAAAAGCAATAATACAGAATTAAATTCCTTAACTGAAAAAAGGAACACAGAAACCACGGAACATTATTCTACAACAAAAATTCTATCTCCACCCGTCCTCCCCACCATGAAGAGCCTATGAATAGAAACTAAAGTAAACCCAAGTGAAGAATCTATGAAAGGAAATTATTTTAGGAAGAGGTGGAAGGAAATCCTTCAGGATCCCCAAAGAGCACGCTCCAGAAAAAGTTAGTTTAGGACAAAAAAGTGATTCAAAGGACATTACTAACCGAAAGTCTCTCCAGCTGTTCCCAACCATCCAACTGCCCCAGGCCTGTGGCAAAATAATCATTTAGTACACATCAGGCTGGAAATGATGCAGCAGCAAATAGAGAGACATACAATAATGCTGAATGTGGGTAAAGTGACCATAGGTACATGACAATCTAGAAAACAATAGCCTAAAATTAATCTATCTAACAAAAGCTTATCAAATTTGGCAGCTAGAAATGCCTTATGAAATCCTCTTATTGATGAACATAGCATTAATATTCTGGACATGATTGTTGCATGTTTCCTCAGGGATGACCAGAAACCTTCTTTTTTATTTTTTATTTATATTATTATTTATTTTTTATTTTTATTTATATAAAAAAGGACAAATTTGAATAGAAGGTCCCTCTAACGCATATATCACCTCTGCAAGGATTTATCCCAAATCAGTACAAGCTCACTTTGTCCTTGATATGATTGATGGTCCTTCATTCTCAGGCATCATGTGATGAACACTTCACACTAACCATGATTTCAATAATCCCTTTGAAGATGACCTCAAAAGAGAGTTGAGTATACTGACCTTCTAAACGTTCTACAAATAATCGCTTCAAGCTTTGGTAAATCCCGATTTTAATGGTGCCATATGATGCCTGTCTTAGTAATGCAGGAGCAATCCTTCCCAAAACAAAGAGAAGTTAATTTTACTCGATATGCATTTGCAGATTATACACATCATGCAACTCATTTCTGTTATCCATCTCATTTCACCTCAAAACAACAGAATATGCATTTTTCAAAGTACCCATGAAACAGTGACCAAGAGAGTAAACATTCTAGATCATAAAACAAACCTCAACAAATTTAAAAGAATTGAAATCATATAAAGTGTATTATGACCATAACAGAATCAAACTAGAAATCATCAAGGAAATATTCAAACACTTGGAATTTAAACAACACACTTCTAAATAACCGATTGGTTAGAGAAAGTCTCAAAGGAAATTTAAAAAACTTAGACCTGATGGAAAACCAAAATTCAATCTATTAAAATATATGGGATTTATAACAAAATGCTTACATTAGAAAACAGGGAAAGTTTCAAATCAATAATTTAAGTTTCTGCCTTAAGAAACTGAAAATGGAAGAAGAAAATTAACCTAACATTAGCAGAAATAAGAAAATTTAAAAAGAACATAAATCACTGAAATTAAAAATACAGCTGGGCATAGGGGCACACACCTATAATCCCAGGGGCACGGGAAGCTGAGTCAGGAGAATCACAAGTCTGAAGCCAGCCTCAAAAACCTATCAAGGCCTTAAACAACTTAGCAAGACCCTGTCTCAAAGTAAAAAAAAAATAGAATAAAAAGGGCTGGGGATATGGCTCAGTGGTTAAACACCCTAGACTTAATTCAGAGAGGGGATGGGAGAGAGGAAAAAAGAAAGAAAACAGAAAAATTAATAAAATCAAAAGTTGGCTCTTTGAAAAAATATACACAATTAATAAATTTGTAGCATAATTCACAAAGAAAAATATAGAAGATACAAATCTCCAATATCAGGATTAAAATGGAATAGTTCTACAAATCCTACAACCATTGCAAGGATAACTTTACGTTCATAAATTCAACAACTTAGAAATGGATTAATTCTTTGAAAACCACAAATTGCCAAAACTCAATTAAGATAAAATCAATAATCTGAATAAGTATTATAAGCATTGCAATGGACTAAATGTATCCTCCCCCACAAAAACCACATGTTAAAATCCTAACCTCAATATGGTGGTATGAGGAAGTAATTAGGTCACAAGAGTGAAGCAATGGTAATAGTGCCCTTATAAAAAGACCCCAGAGAGCACTAGCTCTTTCTGCCAAATGAAGATACAAGAAGTTGACAGCCTATAAACTAGAAGAGGGAACTCACCAGAACCCAACCTCCAGAACTATGAGAAAAAAGTTCCAATTGATTATAAGCCATCCAGTCTATGGTACTTTGTTGTAGCAGCCCAAACTAAGACCACATTAAAGAATTTGAATCCATAATTTAAAAGTTCTCAAAGAAGAAATCTCCAGGACCAGAAAATTTTACTGGGGTTCTACCAAACATTTTAAAGAATTAACACTAATCTTACAAAATCTCTTCCAGAAAATAGAAAAGGGAATGATTGTCAACTCCTTTTGGTTAGCATTACCCTAATACCAAACCAGACAAAAATGTACAGAAAATAAAACTACAGACCAATATCTCTCATGAACTCAGATGCAAAAATCTTAAGAAAACATTAGGAAACTGAATCCAGAAATGCACAAAAAGAATTATATACTATTATCTACCATAAATATTTTTTTAAATCAACCTATACTTCCTAATACTTGCAGAAACATCTTTAATCTTACCAACAAGGAGGAACTATAACCAAAATCTCAGTCTATTTAAGTTCTGCTCATAAACTGGAGACATTTTCACTCATACTTCCTTTGAGATTCCTCCAAATTGTTGAACTGTACTTTAGGAGGTATAAATAGCAACAGCTTAAATGGTTAGGATTGAAAAATGATGACTAAATATGCATATTTCTGATTTTATTACTTGTTATCAGAAAAAAAATCTTGTGATTATCCATGCTGAGGAAAGAACAAGTTAAAACAGATGATCCATGAATCACCAGCTTCAAAAGAATGACTTGATTTTTTTCTCCAAGAATATTATTCTTCAGATAAGTTCAACATAGTTTAATTATAAAACTGATTTCCATTCTGGGCAATAAACTGGTAGCCTAGATTTAGAATGCCCTAGGATATTGTTTAGCAGATAAGCCACAAAACTGGACAAAAAAAAAATCTCAAACTGGTAACTAATCAAAAGGCTCCCTCTCTCATTCTGCATTTTTGTTTAAACTACCAGAATATTTTCTTAAAAGGGAAATTTTTAAAGGAAATCAGTATTTTCCAACTCAGGAAAAATATCACAAGAATGTATGTAGTTAATTAGTGCTATTAATAACAGCTGTGGGTGAGTCTCAAGAAATCAGGAAAAAGCCTATCATGCAATGACATGTCCATTTTAACATATATCACTTACAGCCAGAAAAACACAAAATCCAAAGCTCAAGCCTTGCAAGCAGGTGAAATATAAACAGGCTCATCAACACAGAATTACAAGTTGAATGGTGAATATGAAGGGCACAAACTATTATAGAGTTGAAATACTTGGCCTGTTTATTGATTTATGGTGCCAGGAATTGAGCCCAGAGGGGCTTAAACACTGAGCCACATCCCCAGCCCTTTTTTCAATTTTTTATTTTTTATTTTGAGACAGGGTCTTGCTAACTTGCTGAGACTGGCTTTGAACGTGTGATCCTGCTGCCTCAGCCTCCAAAGCCACTGGGATTACAGACCTGAGGCACCACATCCAGCCCAGGCCTCTTTAAAAACCATTTCTGTTCATGATTTAAGGAATGAATCTAGCCTTACCCTGAATACAGAGCCAATACACCTTCTTCTTTATAGATTCGGAACAGGGCATGAAACATCCCTCTATATTTTATCTCTTTGAAACGGACATCGATGCTTTGGCCTTGAACTTGAAGTCGTGTTTTGGTAAGGTCCACAGGGAAAGTTCCTGCAAAGGAACACACTCACTTATAAGCATCTCCAAGGAGTCACAGTTAAGTTTTGGCTAAATATAAGCCAATGACAATATCTGAAACATAAGACAGAGTTCTTTTTTAACACACACAAGGGCTAGGGATATAGCTCAATGGTACAGCATGTACCTAACATGGTGCTTGATTCCATCCCTATCACTGTAAAATCATAGTAACAACAACAACATACAAAAGATCTCTACTGGAATGCCACTGCCAGGGTATAAGAGTTGTACATGGTAAAGTGAAATGTACTATACTGTATCTATGCAACACAGTTTGACATATAGTATATTTGACACTGTGAAAAATAACTGTTACTTTAATTTCATCTGTACCATGGATATGCCACTTATCAGTCTCTTTTTCCCACTCCTCCCGCCTCAAGTCTCCTCAGCTTCCCCTCATATTATCTCAAATTTTTACAAACACAGGGAAGCATGGTCTTACTATTCCAGATGTTCTTAAAAACAACTACAAATTTTTGTGAGTTTTTTCTTTTACATGGTTACAAGAAATAAACAGCTCCTCAATATTATAAAAGATAATGGCAAAGTCCTATTAGGTTCTACTCATCCTGGTTTCTCAGGTAATTCAGTACCAATACCAACAGAGTGCTTAGGGGAGAAATTTCTTCAACCAAACTTCTTTTTAACATCAATACACAGAAGTGGTCATTACATTGACAAAACACATTTTCAAGGAATATTTAAAGGTCTAAAACTAACAAGGTGATTATGTAACTGTTCACTTTTGACTTGGACATCACAGCATCTACTAAGAAAGTCAACAAGGACTGGTGGATTACAGTCATTTATGAACAGTAGAAAAAAGGGAAAATATGGAAGATGAAAAACCAAAATCTGGACTGGGCATGGTGACACATTCTTGTAATCCCAGCTACTCTGGAGGCTGAAGCATGAGGATCGCAAGTTCGAGGCCAGCCTTGGCAACTTGGCGAGACCCTGTCTCAAAATGAAAACAAAAAAGGCTGTGGGATGTAGCTCAGTGGTAAAGCGTCCCTGGATTCAATCCAAAAGGAAGAAAGAAAGAAAGAAGGAAAGAAAAATCAAAATCTAAAAACATTTCAACATTAAAATTAAATAGAGAAGAATATTTTTCAATCTTGTTCATTTTCTTCTCAAATAGAACCCCGGTTTGAAAGAAAAGATGGGGTACTTACTAAGAAAGTTATAAACAACCTAGCATAGAAGAATGAGCATTAATACACAAAAAAGCAGAAACCCCTACCATATCCAACTCCTTCTATATTCTCATATATATTACTTAATCCTAGCAAATTACCAAATCATTAAACTATCAAAAACCTTCCCAAAGTTTGACTTTTCTTAACTTCATTTGCCATACCATTAGTAGCACTTCCTCAGAAATATTTTTTGATGGCTTTGAGACAATAATTTTTTTTAAATATTTTTTTTTAGTTGTAGATGGACACAATATCTTTATTTTATTTATTTTTATGTGGTGCTGAGGATCGAACCCAGTGCCTCACGCATGCGAGGCAAGCGCTCTACCACTGAGCCACAATCCCAGCCCCCGAGACAATAATTTTTAAAACAAAGAGGGTAATCATTTTATTTTTTCTCTAGTTTTCACCAAAAAATAAATAACTGTCACCTTACACCACTATCTATAGCATAAAATGCAAACTTGTCATTTTTTCACATTCTTACCAAACTCAGCAACAATAGAGGCAAGGCCGCCATATACAAAGGGTTTCCAATTCAGACCAGACATCTCATGGCTTACAGTGGCACTTTTCTGGTGCTAAAAATAAAGACAAATCAGAACAAAGCACAAAAGTGAGGAGCACTTGTTAGCATTTGAATATGTTGTTTTAGATCAACAAAACTGGCAATAAAACTATTGTAAAGGAAAAATCCCACCTAGTGAATGACACTAAATGGCAGATCCTATTTTATGTGCTAAATGATCACGAATTTGTTTTTTACTGGGGTAGGTGTGTAATTCAAAGATCAACCTATGTCCTTATTCTCTCTACTTTCTTTAGTGTTATTATTCATCCCCACCCACAGAAGAGGCTTTAGTTCATCCAGCACACCCAACTCAGACATTCAACTAAACAATTACAAGTGAAGGAAACTAGAATTCAAATTATATAGGCTGAGGCATCTCATAAAAGCAGTTCATGGTATTTAGTTAGCTTGATTCAGGTACAAAGCACAGGCTCACACCACTACTCTCTCATGTTCTCTGTCCTTTCATCTCTCCACTAAACTTTAGGGTCTGAGTTTGTCCAAGGGATACTTCTAGCTACACACAACTAGCTGCCAGCCTGAGGTAAGCCTCTTTTCACTTTCCTTCTGGCTCCCAAAGGAATAACAGCAATACAGATATCTCTCTCTTCTGACATTGAACATATATCCTTCTAGTGGGTCTACATTTTTCCTCCCCCTGGCCTTTTAAAACATATACATACAAACGGTTTTTCCTTTATACTCTAGTTCTTTAATAATATATTCTCTTCCCATCCCCCCTCTTTCTCTATCCCACCTGTCAGGCCTGTCATCTTCAATCTTTTTAGCTTTCTTCTCTATTTGTGCCATTCTCAGCTCCTCTCTCTTGGATTTGATTTTCCCCCTAGCTCTGGTGTCTAGACCCATGGTGTTCAAATTTTAGCATGTACCAGAATCATCCAGAAGGTGTATTAAACATGGACCGCTGAGCCTTTCCCCCCCAGTTTCTGACTGATGGTCTGGGTCTGGCCATGAGAATTTGCAAGCTCCCAAATAATACTGATGTTTCTACATCTGAGTACTACTCTGGATAGCACCTGCAAAATTCTGGTTCAGCTCACAGTAATATCTTTCTTAGCTGTAACTCTCAGATTTCCTTGAAATACTCGTTTTTCAGAGCTACAGAGTGTATATACTTCTGAACTTCAAAAGCAGCTTTAAGTGGTTTACAGTCAGGAAGGAAGAATCTAAGATCAGGTTACCTAAATTCAAATCCTGACTCCACCACTAACTATTTCTGTGACTTTGAGTAGATTATTCAACCTTTCTGTGTCTCCATCTTCCAAACTATAAAATGTGAATAACAAAAACTATAACAACGGGTTGTTGTGAAAATTATATATGTTGAACAGCTAGAAAAGTACCTGGCACATAGCTCAAAAACTATTAGCTAATTATCATTATTACATTTTTGAAAATGTAAGTACCCAAATTTACATTTTGACAGATAATAGCTGCTGTCCACCCCCATCCATTGCCAATCTAGGGTTAGCACCTTTGAGTCACAGTCTCTTTTTAGAGGAGACAAAGTTTTGCTTTGGTTCCACATAAGAAATTATCTTTAGGGGCTGGGATTGTAGCTCAGTGGTAGAGTGCTTGCCTTGCATGTGTGAGGCCCTGGGTTCAATCCTCAGTGCCACATTAAAAGAGATAAAATAAAGACATTGTGTCCATCTACAACTAAAAAAATATTTTAAAAAAAGAAATTATCTGTAACTAAGCAAAGAACAATTTTCCAGAGAGGATAGCAAACACACAGATGAATGTTTTAGTTACAGTCCACAAAAATAATTATGGAAACCTCAAGCATAGTACATAGAGTCTAGAGTAGATAACCCTATTAGAAGAAAGTTATTGAAAGAAATTCTAACGAGCAAAGTAGGGTTAGATACTTGAAATATCAGCTGTAGTTTGAAATAAAGCTTCAATACTACCATATCAATATTTTTAACTATGCCTGCATTTTAAGATTAGAATTGATAGTAAAATATGATACATATGGTGAGAAAGTAGGGATAGAAAAGCAGGACATGGCATATCCCTTCTCTGAGTTTGTGGGCAAAAAAATTCACTGTTGACCAATTTAGAGATTGCCCAGAATAGTCTTAAATGTTTCAGACAGCTGCTATGCTCCTTCCCAAAACCATCTTTACACTTTCTCTTAACTCTTTTTATAGAAAAAGCCTCTCTCAGAACTTTACTATCTGCTACCGAGCCTTTTAATAAGGCAGGAGCAGAGCCACAGCAGGAACCAAATCTTAAGCCAGTTAGCCCAGGGGTTCCCTAAAGTAGTTTCATAAATAGGGCATCTAGGATGTTTTTTCTGCTAAATTTATTTAACTTAAAAGACTATTATTAAATAGATCACATTCTTCTTACTCCTGGAACATTAAAAATATCACCTTTCTTATACAAAATATTAATAGTAATTGGTAGTTGATATTGTTTAGTGTCTTTACATGGCAAAATAAGCTTGACTACCCTGTATTTATGGCCCCTCCCTATGCTTACATTTAAATTTCACTGGTTCATGAAATTCAAGTGTTGCCAAAGCCTACACTGCCTCTACCTCCCCATCCATCTGTGATAGGTAAAATTTGTCACTCCAGTGTTAGAAAAGTATCTTATAAAAAAATACAGTATCATCTTTGATTAGGTCTGATTTTAGACAGTCCTTCCTCATGGTAGGACAAAAGTTTGTCTTTCTCAAATCATTTTCACTGAGTCTTTGGAGGCAATATTGAACAAATATATTCTTTTTTTCTTGGGGGAGTTCTTCAAATGTTTGAAGATACCAATCATGTTCTCCTATATTTTATCTTTATCAAGCTAAATATTCTTGATCATTTTCTTAATTCTATTATATTTTACTTCAATTACTATAGTTGAAAATTGAAGCTGCTTTTTAGGGAGCCTATCACACTATGAAATCATTAACCTGTCAGCTGATACCGCTGAGTCTTTTTACATAAGGCTGTATATATGGACACGTTATGTCACACCTGTCCTGCAAATATTTGATGAACCTTTATATCTTCTATATCTTAAATTCAGGCATAAAAATAATGAGTAGCATTGGGTTTATCTTCTAGTTGCCCCATGTTATTTCTTCTCCTAACTAAGAAAGATCATGAAGGCAGACACCACATCTTATGGTCCTTTTTATAGCTCTCAGAGCAGCTTATGCAGAATTTGGTACAAATCCATTAAATAGGTTTTTTTTTTCATTATAATATCCTTTACCTATACATGCAGCCTATATATAAAAGATTATAGCCAGGCACAATGGCAAATGTCTATACTCTCAGAGGTTTAGGAGGCTGAGGCAGGAGGATTGCAAATTAAAAGTCAGCCTCAGCAACTTAGCAAGGTCCTAAGCAACTTAGTGAAACTGTCTCAAAATAAAAAAATAAAAAAGGGCGGGGGATGTGGCTCAGTGGTTAAGCACCCCTGGATTCAATCCTTGGTACCAAAAAAAATTACAGGGGAAACAAGGCCCTGGCCAGGAAAACCAGGCACCTGGCCAATGCTACACATCCTATACATGATGCTGCCTTGATCTCCAGATATTTTCTACCTAAAAATCCTCTTCCCTTTCTTTTCTTGTAGAGAATTACTTATGTAAAATACCCTAAATCCTCTTAAATTATTTTGACAGATGAGGCTAACCCCAGATATGTGTAAAAGGACAGAAGCCATATCTTAGTTAAAATAGAAATATAGTACCCTAAATATTTTCATTATATAAAGAAGCCAATGAAAACCATGTTTAAACCTACAGATATGTATTATAAAGATCTAAGGAAAATTTGATTACCTAACAAGTACCAATAAAAATGTCCAAGAATACAAGTTACATAGCCCTACAATATTCCAAAGATCTGATCAGGAAACTCTGGGTTCCTTCCCTGCTTTCTCCTTTAAGAAAAAAAGAGGTAATAGAGAATCTAAGACTGAGAAGGTAATAACATGGAGCCAACATATTTTTTTGAAGTCACACTAAATGCTCAAACCTACAATGTGCTATGGGTATAATCATCACATTTTTTGTAAAACAGAAATTGGTTCTAACACCAGAGCAATATTTACCACTCAATGTATCTTTCCTGGATAACCAAGGAAATGGGGCAGGGATAAAAGTTGTATTAAATAGAATACTTGTCTTTAAAGAGCTTAGAATCTGGTGGAAGAAAAAAAATTACCTGACTAGAGAAAATTAAGTGCTACAGTATGTAGTACAATCTTATAAAAGCAAGAGGAGCATGGAAAAGGAGACAATCAGCATGGGTTTAAATAATTTGAAAACGCTTGTGGAGGTGACAGAACTTAAGTTGGGCCTTGACAGAGCGCAGGTTGAATGTGGATAGGGGCAGATAAGGGAAAGGATGGGAGAGGGTTACAGGATGAACAGAGACACAAATGTGGGAACAAACATAGCATGTGGAGGTAGACATCGATAAGGTTTGTTCTGAAAAGAAAATGAAAGTACCAACTGGAAAAAAGAATTCATTTGTTGGCTGAAACAAGTGGAAGGAGTAGGTTGTACTTAAAGGCTTAAAAAACAAGGTGTGGAGAAGTTACTTTTTTTTTTTTTTTAAAACAGGAAAGCAACTTAAGAAAATCCCATATTTTAGTAACCCTACTAGGGCTGCAACAAGTACAATGGATTACAAACAGGAGAGGCAGGAAGACTGTCTTAGAATGGTGTGAAGAAGAGAAAGATGCTTACAGTGAGCTGAGAGAGAAACTTCTGAAATGGGGACAAAAAGGTAATTAATGGTGTACGGAATGAAGATGAAGGAAGAGTTCAGGACTACCCTAGCCTGCGGGAGGAGGGAGTCAAGGAATCACCGACAGAAAACTATAAATGTCCCTCATGTTACCGAGTCTAAGATACTAATTCATGTTGACAAGCTGTCATCCCAATCAAGTAACTGAACTGCATTTTAATAGATGCCTTCAATGCCTTGACCTCAGGAGTGGCAGGAGGTAGAAACTGAAGGGGACCATCTTTCAACAGCATCCCTCACACTAATACAATGGAGGTGTTTGCTTACTCCGCTTACAATCACGGCCGCCGTTGCAAACTTCACCCTTAGAAAAATTAGGATTATTCCGGGAAAGATACCCATTCACCCTCTGGGTAGCAGGATCTTGCCAGTTCCTCAGCTGTCAGAGCGAGCTCCTGGAGAGAAGGGAGGCGCCTGAAGGAGGCGGCCTCCCAGGGGGGTCGAGGAAGCAGGGTTCAATCGAAGAAGTAAAACCACCGATGCCAGAAGAGTGAAAGACAGGGAAGGGACTCGGCTGAGGGGAGAGAGAGACCAAAGGACCGTTAAGCCCCTCCCAAGCCGGGAACCAGGCCAGCCCGGCCCCGCGCGGCCTGGCGCGGCCCAGCCCCGCTCCCCAGCCTGGAAGTCCAGGAGCTCCCCCTCACCTGCTCCGGCTCATCAGACGACTGGGAAGCCGAGGCTCCCACAGTCGGAAACGCCACTGCAACGCCAACCCGGAAGCATTGAGACGAACGGAAGTAACCAAGGCGTTGCCTCAGCAACGGTGGCGCAGCCATTCCAACTCCGCCCCTTCCAAGCCTAAAAAAGAAGGCGCGAAATAAGAAGCGGAAGCAGGATTCAAACGGCGGCAGTCGGGAAGGGTGCTGGAGCAAAGGGCCAGAGGGGGCGGAGTGACTCTCAGGAAATATAGGGAAGCCAGCTAGGGCGTGAGAATTCTGTAGCTTCTGAAGTTAACGTGCAAGCCGGCAGAGCCGAAGCATCACCTTGTGACCGCAGTTCTTACAAAGAAGTTGAACCACAGGGGCGAGGCCAGCAGCGCTACGTGGACGCCAGGGAATGGGCGATAGAAGTGATGGGCGGGGCGTGAGAGGCGGGGCATCCTGCGTGCTCAAAGTACGAAAAAGGAGGGAATGCAAAGAGGTATGGCAAAAGATTTAAAACAAAAATGGGAAAATTGAGGAACAGGAAGTGGGCGGAATTCAGTGAGTGCCCGGGCTGGGAAAAAAAATAAAGATCAGGGCGGCAAATAAATCTCTGTGCCTATTAGTGACTGTAAAATTATGCACAAGCCCTTCGAGTGCAGGACTCGAAGCTCATGGTTTAAGCAGAAAATTAAGAGCAAATTGCAAACTGAAGAGGGACCATAAACAATTAAAGGAAAAGAAGCTGAAAAGCAGAAATGCTGATGGGGGAGTCCCAGTTAATCCACACCTCAAGATCTGCCAGAAAATGAAAGCTTGGGACCAGCTTCAGACTTCTGCCCCT
>PVHX01025013.1:0-23067 GCA_004024805.1 Geosciurus inauris | reverse complement strand
CTCAGTATGGCCACCTAAGTCAGATGCCAGTAGGCTTGGACTTTCCAGCCCGCAGAACTATCCAAATTTCTGTTCTTTATAAATTACCCAGTCACAGATATTGTTATAGCAACACCAAACAGACTAAAGACAAATATAAAGGTAAAAAGATTCCTACAAACTGGTTAAGACACAGAAGTTTTTAAATGAAAAATTTGAGATCCAGAAGTGTCCTTAGGTTGTTACACTGTAGCAACTGATAGATTTTACAGGGTTAGAAACAAATTCAAAAAATTGAGTAAAAAAAAAATCTACAAAAGTCTATTACACACAGAATAACGATGTATCTGAAAAAATACTTAAAACTTCTGTTTAACTGTAAGTGCCACAGTGATGTGCAATATCATGGCACTACTCATTACCACACACAGCTCACATTAGATTTCTTCCAATCTGGGACATCATTGAATACAAAATATATCCAAAGAAAAATGACAAGGACTGTAAAGAGATTTGAAAGTATGTAATGTACAAACTGTAAATATCTGTGCTAAAAACAAGAATATTTGGGCAAAATGTCTTTCTTGGAAGCAAATGCTTGCTTCAGAGTATTTTAAGGAAAAACTTGAGGAAAAGGAACTTCAGTTTTTCTGTTATCCCAGGGGATAGAATTCAAACAATAGGTCTTTTTCTATTTAGGAAATATTTTGCTACTCAACATAACAAGGAATTTTATTACAGTTGGAGCTATTCAATAAAAGAACAAAGAGCCTAACGTAGGTGGTGAGATTTACAATTACTGAAGGTGTCAAGGAACCTGGTCAACAATTACAGGGGATGTTGCCCACGGGATCCAAACTTTGTATGAACAATCTTACAAAATGACTGCATTAGGATTATGATAGTTTATTACACTAAGATTCCTTACAGCACTAAGTCTATTTGATGAAGAGCTCCTCTGTAGCTACATTTTGGTCAATTTAATCATAGAGGGGAAAGCTGGGAACAGGTTTGACACCAAAGCAACAATTCAACTGGCCTAGAGTAGCCTGTCCCTAAATGAAGAGTATACAGGCTTGTATATCAAGCTTGTTTATCAAGCTCGTGATATACAAGCTGCTTCTGAGAAACCAGCAGGGCCTGTTAGTTCTTTTCTTTGCAATCTTGTTTAGCCTGTAACTACACCCATGAAACCATTTTCTCAGCAACTTGCAGAGCTTGTTCAGGCTATTGCTAAGAAAGAAACAAAGATACCATAATGAACTAGCAAACACAGGAGGTTCATTACAATTTTCCTTACTCAGAAATAAGTTCTTACACAGAAACATACTTAAAATTTCCTCAATGGATCCAGAAGTAAAGACATTACATTATTTTAGATTTGGTTTTGAGGTTTTAAGGCAACTTAGATAAGAGAGTCTGCTTTCAGTTCTTAAGAGTAAACTTTTGGTGGTACTTTGGAAGTTTTTTTTTTTAACTATTCATTTTATTCCTTGTCATTGTAGAAAGCAATTACTAATAAGATTTTGTGTTTGTCTAAACATCTAACAAGCTCTTACTCTGTGCCTATTTATACTCAGGTAAAGGATTTTGGAAGTAGCTATACTTAACTTTCACTGTCCTGATGAACACCCTATCATCTTTCTGTAGGTAACTTATAAATATAGATCTCCGAAATTTATTAAAATACAAAGCCTTACTCTTCAGTATTTTATTGAACCTTCTCAACAGAAGTCCCACTCAAAACTCTCCTGCCATTTCTAGGGTCAGCCCCTTCTCATCTTTCAGGATCCAGACCTTAAATATTTATTCCTAGCATATGATGGCCATGTAAAGACAGAGATGCTGATTTTTCCTGCATTTGACCACCAGTTTGCTTCCTTTGTTTCACTACTTTTTTTTGTCTATTTCTCCATCAGTCTACAAATTCCTTGAAAGCAAGGGTGTGGCATTCCTTAAAAGCATAGTCTGTCTTTTTGAACATTGTATTCCCTCTACCTGAACAGTGCTTAGCAGGTACTGATAGGTAGGTGTTAATCAAGCAAATGAAGGATGAAAAAGTGAGGTATCTAGGACAAAGAACAATTTGTATACAATACTTCCCTTCATAATGTAGAGAGGCTTATGGTACATACCTTAAATGTCTCACATTATATTTTCTGTGTATACTCTTCATTAGAATGTCTCACTGAACTACTAAATTTTCGTTGTAGAAAAGTTATAAAATATTAAAGCATACAGAAAAAAAATCACTTCAAGCTGAGAAAAACTATCACTCCATCCACTGCTTCCATAGCACTTTGTTCCCCTTCCTCTTATAGGAACTACTGCTCTACATATAGTAACTGTAAATAGTCTGTTTTCTCAACTAGACTCAAACCTTCCAAAGGACAGAAAGGCTCTCTTCCTAGTATCTCCAGACACAGCCAGCTCAAATTGCTGGACAAGTATCATCAAGGTAAACGTAAACCCATTTTTCAGGAAAGTCATGATTATGTAATGTATAATAGACCAAAAAAATGACTGTTAGGGGTTAAATTGTGTCTACTTTCTCCCAAATATGTTGAAGTTTTGACTCATGGTATCTCAGAATGTGACCTTATTTAGAAATAGAGTCATTATAGACTAATCAGTTAAGTTTAAATGAATTCATACTAGAGTATAATAGGCTCTTAATCTACCACAACTGCCGTCTTTATGAGAATATGGCCATGTGAAGGTAACTCAGGGAGAATGTCACATGGCCATGAAGAGAGATTGGAGTAATGCAGTTGTAGACCAAGGAATGCCAAAGATTGCTAGAAAACCACTAAAAGTTAGGTAGAGGCAAGGAAAGATTCACTACAAGTTTCAGAGGAAATGTGGCCCTGCTGACAAGCTGATTTTGGATTTCTAACTGCCAGAACTGTGAGGCAATAAAATGTGGTTATCTTAAACTAAGCCAGGTTATGATTTTGTGACTATACCTCTAGGAAATAACAAGTTATTATCATTAGACATTCTCCCTCACAGATTAGGGCCAAGGTCAGCCTTTTCATCATCTTATCAGCAAATGGGCAAAAGAATAAGTGAAAATAAAACCAATTAGGTTTTTTTCTTCCTTTCTTCTTCCTTCCATCTGTGGTTGGCAGAACTCTAGAAACACAATTATTACTAACTAGTAGCTTCACAATATTATTGGAAACTCTCATCTCTGAGTTAGATAATATTTTTATTCTTTTCTTCTCAATGAAATGGTACTTTCATGAGATTGAGAAAAGGAAACTAACTGACCAATGGTTTCCTATGCTCATTCATTTCATATTATGTATCTATAAATATAATGCTCTATGAATATCTATATTTTACCCACACCATTTCTATCTTAAAGTGGAAAAACTAAGTATATGAAGAAATATTATACCCTATGATAGATATGGGAATTAGAAAAATAATGTAGTCTGAGGAAAAGAATGGCCAAGCATTACCTTCATTTCCCCCAACAATGTTTTCCTGATGCTGGTCAGGCTGGCAGCTCCCACCTTCCCCTACACTGTCTTTTTAATGCTAATCATGCTGGCAGCCCTTACCTTCCCCAGCTCTGTCTCTGATGCTACTCACACCTTCCCCAACAAATGTCTTCCTGAGGCTAATCCAGGAAGAAGAGGGCGCTGAACTGAAGTGATAAATTGATTATTTTAATTGACAAACAACCCCAAATTCCTAAATGCCCGCCAAAACTTAAGAGCCTATATAAACCCAGTCCCATCTTTTGTTCAGGGTCTCATTTTCCATCGGGAATATGGGTCCACCGCCTCCACAGATGAATTCTGCTCCTGAATAAAGCCTACCATGACTTACATAGTTTGCTGCCACCGTGACTGTGATCTTTTTGCCCTTACACCCTAACCTAGCATTTCTTGCTATGTTGGAGAGAGGTTGGGTGATTTGGAAGTCTCTAGTAGAACATTCTATAATGAAACCACTTTGAAGAATTTCCAGGCTCTCTACTCCATAAAAAATGAGTGTTCTGGTTGGACAGTAAAGATGGCAGAATATGAGGGACATCATAGCCCTAGCTTTATGTATGACCACATGTATGTTGTGATTCTACATCACATACAACCAGAGAAATGAAAAGTTGTGCTTCATCTGTGTACACTGAATCAAAATGCACTCTGCTGTCATGCAAACCTAAATAGAATAAATAAATAAAGTTAAAAAAAAAGAAAATCATCATCAAAAAAAACTATGATAAAAAATTTTTAAAAATGAGAATTCTGAACTTTTCCTATAGTAGGAGCAAAGGCAGAGCTTCTCTTCAAGTTTGCTGGAATGAACTGACAATAGATTAACAAGAATATGGCATGCAACTTCATTAATATGTATAAGTACAGGGCTGGGCATGGCAGCACATGCCTATAATCCCAGCCACTTAGGAGGCTGAGGCAGAAGGACTGCGAGTTCAAAGCCAGCCTCAGCAACTTAGAAAGACCCTAAGCAACTCAAGGTACCCTGTCTCTAAATAAAAAATATTTTAAAAAGGCTGGGGATGTGGCTCAGTGGTTGAATGCTCCTGGGTCCAATCCTGGTATTTCCCCCACAAAAAAAAAAAAATGTATAAGCACAGGAGTTACATACAAAGTATTAGAAAAATACACAAATAATGCCTGAAAGAAGCTTAAATAGCATACTGAGCTACAGAAAGAAAGAGGGGCTTGATGCTCCTAGGTTATGCAAAGGTGAGTGGGGAGAAATATTATGCTATTTAACCTTCTCCAGTGGTGGTTCATCTTTCCTGGTTACTTAATGAGATTCCTAGAAAGCAGCATTTAAGACAATTGCATTTTTTTGAAAGAAGTTTCCTTAGTCAATAAGGAAAACTTTAGAGCAAACTCTCCCCTGCATCTGCAGGACAAGAGGACTGAGAGACAAGGGATAACAGGAGAAGGCCAGAGAGACTGATTCTTTTCTTCGGGGTTGGGGGGCAGGAGTGCTTAACCACTAAGCCACATTCCCAACTCTCTTTTTTTGTTTTTTAATTTCCTATTTTGAGATAGGGCCTCTTGCTAAGTTGCTTAGGGCTTTGCTAAGTAGCTAAGGCTGGCTTTGAATTTGCAATCCTCCTGCCTCAGCCTCCCAAGCCACTAGAATTACAGGTGGTGCCGAACAAAACTCTGAGTCTAAAATTATTTTTCCAACTCAGCAAGTTAAAATGTAAGCCCCTTAAGTTATGGTTTTCTAAGTTTCAACACTACTTTCTTAGGAGACAAGATCAAATGTTTAACTGATGTAAACATAGTTGCTCCCAGCCTCCTTAGGCCTTAATCCAATTACCTCATGTACGGGGCAAAGCCTTCTGTGAATATGTAAAAGAGGGACAAATCTCTCCTTAACAACTTTAGGAAGAGTCTGAATGACCTAGCATGGTACCTGCTATGGTTTAAATGTTCCCCCAAAGGACTATGGAGCCAGGATGGCTCTACTTGAGAAGCAATGCAACCTTGGCGGGGCAGGGAGGGAGAGTAGTGGGAAGTCCTTAAGTCACTAACGGCAAGCCTTTGAAAACAATTGGGAGATACCAGGAGATACCAGTCTCCTCCTCTTTGCCTTTGCTTCCTGGTTCATGAGGTGAGCTGTTTTCTCCATTACACATTTGCCACCATGATGTGCTGCTTCACAAGGGGCCCAAAAGATATAGCCATCTGGTCATGAGCCGGAATCTACAAAACTGTGAGCCAAAATAAACCTTTCCTCTTTGTAAGTCAATTCGGTTAGATATTTTGTTATAGTAACATGAAGCTAATACAGTCCCTGAAAAAAAAAATAAATTCAATTAATAAAACTATGCATAACCTGTATCCTTCATAACTGCCTATATGAAGATATTTTATGATAAAAAATGATGAAATATTTGACAAACTTAAGAGCCAAGCACATAAATGTATCAATATTCCCTCTCCCCCAAAGAAGGAAAAACTACTATGTGGCTGGTAAACAGAAGGTTTAAACTCCTTCTCCACATACTTAATTCCACAGAACAATTCATTTGTGGCCTTCTACTTAAGTTCCTGATCTATTAATGGTTATTTTGTATCTTTCAAAACACTCCAAACTAAGCAGTATTTAATTTAAGATGTATGCATGGGATGCCACAGCATTTCTATCTATTAAAAATAAAAGACCCCAAAACTGTTGGCCTTCTATAGAAATTACTTTTTTTAAGTTTGGACATTTTAAATATCAAGAGAAAATGTTTTCTTGATTTTATGTTGATGTTGAACATTTGAGTGATATTACTTTCAAAGTACAATTAATTACCCTTGGAATACATTACATCTTTTAAAGCTATGAAGAAACATAAGATAATAGCTAATTTTCCTCCTTGCTTTCCATGCATTCAAGATACAAAATATTTTGTAAAATCTATTTCTAATGCTAGACCAAATAACTAATCTCTACACCTGTCAGAAGACAGGATAAAAAGTACATAAATTAATTATTATAATTTACAAAATAGAACTAAATGGAATGGAAAAATTAATTTTTTTTAAAAAATATTGTATGCAAAGATATAAAACCCTTTTATTTTGTCTTCTTCCTGCATGGATAGTGTTTATTGATTACATAAGATGCAATCAGGTACAATATAGGCACAAACTATTTGCCAAAACTAAGGAACTAAAAATGTTGACTGACTTACAAAACAATAAAATCTTCATTTATAAAATATTTGGAAACAAACTTCTTGAAATTGAGAAAGAAAAAATAATAATTTTACATGTTTAGTCTTTATTCCCAATTTAATAATTTACATTTGCTAAGGGACTACATTCACACATTTTAGTACATAATTCCAGCACAAAGCCAACTTCATGGAGTAATTTACTTTTTTAATTTTCAGTATAAAAATATTTACTTCTGATCTAACTCGTTTATAATGTGAGGTAAATGAAATTTGGTTTAAGATATGATATTCAAGAGTTTACTGGGAGACTCAATCAGGGAATAGGGTAAAGGAAGGTTGGAGAATAACCAGAACAGATATCTGAAAATGACTCATGAACTAAACTGTCAACTGGCCCAGTGCCTACAGAATGGAGACTCAATGAATATATATATATTTTTTTTAATAATGTCTTTATTTTATTGCTTTGTATGTGGTGCTGAGGACCGAACCCAGGGCCTCACGCATGCGAGGCAAGCGCTCTACCGCTGAGCCACAATCCCAGCCCCCAATGAATATTTTTTAAGTGAATAAAAATATTCTGCTGGAACACATACATACACACATTCTCTCTCTACTTATAACTATTGGTTATAATGCAGGATTTTCATCAATGAGTGAGCCCCAGAATAGCTATGCTTTTGATCTAGACAGCACATAATGATATCTGAATGCTAACTAAAAGGCCCAAAATTGTCTTCACATCCTTAACAGTTTTCAAGGACATCTACATGAATATGTATTTTTTTAAATTATTTATTTATTTATTTTTTAGTTTTAGGTGGACAGAATATCTTTGTTTTTTTTTTTTAATGTGGTGCTGAGGATCGAACCCAGTGCCTCACGCGTGCTAGGCGAGCACGCTACCACTGCGCCACAATCCCAGCCCTGAATATGTATTTTTTAAAAATGCACACAAAATATTGTTATTTACACCAGGAATCCTGAAAAATATACAGACTTCTACATCAAATAAGTTTCTACCTGATGAGATCCAGCCATGTCACTCTTTTGCATCCCTAAACCTGAGACAAAGGAAAATTTATCCACTGGCTATGATCTAAGTTTTTTTTTTTAATAAGAGTGATTAATGAAGAAAATACACAAAACACCTAACCAGTGTTCCTCAAAACTGTTAAGATCATTAAGAACGAGCCAGTTACTGTCACAGCCACAAAAAATCTAATGAGACACTGGAAAATAAACATAATATATATCTTGAATGGGATCCTAGAACAGAAAAATAGCATTAGGTTATAACATGTGGACTTTATTAATAACAATGGGTCAATGCTGATACATTAATTATAACAAATATACCATTAGATATAAAAATAGGAAACTGGGTGCAAGGTATATGGAAATTCGGTATTATCGCCATCTTCCTATAATTCTAAAACTGTTTTTTTAAATTCACTTAAAAATTGTTCAATGGTTTGACATCTATACATATGTAACACTTAGCAAACCATGCATTTTAAATATTTCTTACATGAAGTTTAATTCACACCATACATATGGCACATGCACAGGCATGCACACACGCTACACACACACACACCCCCCTTACATGGGGCTGATGGGATGCTTTGGTGAAAACACATCTACTTGTTTCTTAGAATATGAGATGAGCTGCTTATAAAACCTCTTGACTTTTAAGTTAGTGAGTAGCCTATAACTTCTCTTCAACACAGAGCTCTTTAAAACCAGAATAGCTGTTTTGTTTTGTAATCAGTTTATCTGTGCATCATAAAGCTGATCTTTCCCAGCTAGAGATACCAAGAAATGCCCAGATCAGGGAATAAATTTAATAAAAACTGTTATTCTAGGCACATCAATGGGTGTTAACGTCATCACAGTCTTCTTCAATGATGTAGGAAATTTATTTTTTTATTTTATTGGGCTCTTTACACAGGAAGAAATTCTACTTTTATGGATATTCAAGTCATATGTTTTAGAGTTAATTAAAGAGAAAAACATGTTTTCCACAAAGTAGGCCACAAGAAATAGTTTAACAATATAATTTACCCTTAAAGGCTACTGTTTTATCATATTGATTTAAGAATTAAAATAACAACAACAAAAATAATAAAGAAGGCCTCTGAGGATTAGCATATACAATGTGGAATAGCAGTTACTACATAAACCCTGAGGACAAATGAGGCTGCCAAAATTGAACACACCAGTTTTAATAATCTTATAACTCATTTTTGCCAAATGTTCTAAGCACAGGAAATGACTTAAGCTACTATCTTTTTATTACTGTTAAAGCATGAATAAAGATTGAATCTTTCAGAAGATCTAAAGCAAAGAGTGAATTAAAGCTATGCCCAGCATCTACAAATTTCTCTGCAAAATTATTATGTACAATACTCCAACAAGTCATTACTTTAATTATCTAAAGTAAGAGGTTGACAATAAGATGTCCTCATGTTCTCAAAGCTATTTATAGCAATCTATTTACTGGACTAAATTAGAGCATATTAATAAAATATTAATAAAGAATTAGAGAAATAAAGAGATGAAATATTGACATGGTTTCTTAAAAAATATTTCAATATGTTACCAAGTTTTATGTCTTTCATTCTCTGGATTATAAGATTACATTCACGCTTTTATCCTACACATATTTTAAATTTTTTATTCAACTCACATTCATATTACAGATACCCAAAATGTACTTGGGAGAGACTTAACCACTGAGCAACATCCCCAACACTTTTTTGTATTTTGTTTAGATACAGTGTCTCACTCAGTTTCCTAGGGCCTCGCTAAATTGCTAAGGCTGGCTTTGAACTTGTAATGCTCTTGCCTCAACTTCCGGAGACACTACACCCAGCCAGAAATATTTTTAAATGCCTTCATGTTATCTATAATCATTTTACTGAATTAAACAGAAATTAACTTAAAGAAAAAAACATCAATTCTTTAAAATATACTGTTTATGTGCAAATATTTATATTTGAATAAATAATCTAACACCATTTTGGCAGTTTATTCTTGCATAGAACTCCAGGTCCTACAGTTTCTCTCATTGTATGACAGATGACTTTCTTTTGCAGGCTTGGACAAAACCCTTAATTCCAGTTATACTGGTCTCAAACCTCCATCCACTATAATTTATTCACTTATTTTCTTTTCTTTAAGTCCTACTAGATCATGAGCTTATTATGGGGATGAATGCTATTGCTTCAGCTTCTAACTAGATATTTTGTACGTTTTAGCATTCATTAAAAGTGCTGATGCATATTGCTAAAGGAATGAAGACAATCTGAAAACGCTGTATACAAAATGAAATTTTGGAAAAGGCAAAACAATGAGTCAATTTATACTGTCAACATGTAAGCCTAAATAAAACAAGAATAAAAATTTTTAAAAAAGAAAAAAAAAAAAAAAACCTGAAAAAAAAAATATTTTTCAGGGTTTGGGGAAAGGGATAGATGAATAAGTAAGTGGAGCATAAGGTATCTTTACCACAGGGGAATATTCTATGAGATAAAATACTGACTATATGGTATTATACCTTTATCAAAAAATTATAGAACTATATAACACAATGAGTAAACTCTAATGTAAACTATAACCTTTAGTTAATAATCATGCCTCAATACTGGATTAGCAATTGTAACAAAAGTATCACACAAATGCAAAATAAAAATAAGGAAAAGGTACAAGGGAGAGGAGATGGAACAGGGGAAGAAATCTGGGAGTTCTTTTTTCTGCCCAAATTCTCTATAAACCCGACTTTAATAGTAATTAAAAAAAAATAAGCCTATTATTTGTTTTTTAAAAAGTATGTTGAAAAAATGTTTACAGGCTATGATTTACTGTCCAGGAACTTAGTAATGCTTTTTCTCAAACTTCATAACTGCCATTAGAATATTTAAAAAAAACTGGAACACCAGCACTTTAAGATTAATTTGGCCAAGCTATAGTTAAAATTTCTTAGATTCTTTACTTTTCTGACACACTGCCAATATCTTTACTTGGCAAGGCAAGCTCTTGAGAAAATCTTCCCTACTTTTAAACATACTTTCAGGTCATCAGCAGCCATACCTCTTCTCTACTAATGTTTAAAGTGTATGTGCATACAAAGAAAGGGTTTCATATTTATTAGTAGTGATATTGATTTGAAGGTTGTACATAGAGTTTTTAATCACACCAATTTTTTATACTAATACACTGTATTCAAATCAGGTATTGTTGACTCAATTCTATAATGTCTCATCTATTTTCTATCAAAACAAAGATTTTAAATATTGTTCCAATATATACTTTTAGCTATTGTGTACTCAACAATATTTAACTCAAAGATACTGAAATAATTACATCGCTTAAATGTGTACTTTATCTTAATATCTTATTCTTCCAACAAAAGTTTCATTTATACACTAACTGCCAAGACCTGTGCAACAAACTTGGAAGATAACAAACAATATAACATATTTCCTACTGTTCACACTTTTTTGAGTAAAAGAGACAAATATGCAATTATAATATAGTATAGTTATTGCTATAAAAATGGGTAAGTTTAAGGTTATCTTTGAGTAGAAATTGTCCAAAACTCTGCTTTTATTGTTAGTCGAAAGATACCACAGTTAGAATAGACCAAATTTTTAAGAAAGATAAAGAAAGAATATGAATAACAAGATCTAATACTAAGATCTCTAAGTTGCAAAAGTGAGTAAATAGTGCCACAATTTACAGACATAAGGAATACAAAATGAGGACATGGTTCCATGGGCAATTGGAAGTAAAAAGGGAAGAGTGATAAATATGAATAGATTATCAGGAACAAGAATTGAGCTTCAGCTACAGAGTTGGGATAAAAGTGATGAAAATGGGAATGAATGTGCATATTGAGAAATTCTGCACAATGTATGAAGACATGAGGGGCTAGGTCAGATCTCCAAAGTGAATCAACATTCAGAAGTTGACACCAACAAGTTAGCAAAAGAGAACCTTGCAAAAAACACTGAAATGACTAAAAAAACTGAAGGCAAAGAACAGAGTGCAGGATCATAAAATTGAAGACAAGAAAATGTGTTAAATAAGAGAGAAAGAGGATCAGATGAAGAAAACCATACTATTTGTATGTACTTCTACACTGCAGCATGGATAATATTGTTATCTTAAGAGAAAAGTTGGTATTTTTTTCCTCTCCTTTCCTTCAGAGGCTATCAATTATCATCTAATGGCCTAAACCATTTAC
The DNA here is from genome assembly GCA_004024805.1 of Geosciurus inauris. NCBI lineage: Eukaryota > Metazoa > Chordata > Mammalia > Rodentia > Sciuridae > Geosciurus > Geosciurus inauris. The sequence goes on along the minus strand of PVHX01025013.1, from coordinate 11,170 downwards.
TCATTTTTTCAAAAAAAAAAAAAATCTCAAGAACCTTAATATTCCAAGAAATATAGTTCTTTAGAAAGACAATGTGGACTCTTTCAGATGCTTGGGATATGTCAAAAATAAAAGACACAAAATCCCTGCCCTTGTGAAGTACCTGTTCTAAAAGTGAAGAAAGAGACAATAAAAAATAAGTAAAGGGCAAGGGAAATTTTTAATGTGTATTGAATGACTGAGATGTAATGAATTTGAGATAATAAAATGATTTAATATGAGATCATCATAGCTTAGTAACAGAATACACTGTAAACTATCACTTATTTGCCATCATGATTAAGTGGTTGACTAAGAGCTTTGGCTCACTATTTCTGATGCACAGCATCAAGAGAAAGGATCATACTGCATATAGGCATCCTAGAAAGCAATGAACTCCTTTTAAGCACTGCTTTCATTACATTCCACAAATTTTAATAAGTTGCATTTTCATTTAATTAAAAAATATATTTTATTTAATAAATTAATATTTTTAAATTTCTCAAGATTTCCTCTTTGACTCATGTGCCAGAAGGTATTATTTAATGTGTAAGTATTAAGTATTAATTAAGTATTCTCAGCTATCTTTCTTTTATTTGTATCTGGCTTAATTTCTTTGTGGTCTGAAGTAAGTACTTCATGATTTCTTCATGATTTTAAATTTAGGAGTGTTTTCTTGCCCAGAATGTGGTCTAAGTGAATGTTCCATGAGAGCCTGCATAACATGTTTATTATATAATTGCTAGGTAAACTACACTGCATTATGTCAATTAAATGGAGTTGATTGATGCTATCGAGTTCAACTATGATCTTATTGATTTTCTGCCTGTTAGATCTGTCCATTTCTGACAGTATTAAAGTTTTCAACTATAATAGAAAATTCATCTGTTTTTTCTCACATGACTATCAGTTTTTCCCTCAAATATTTTGATGCTCTGTTGCTAGATGCAAACATGTTAAAGACTATGACATGGTCTTGGAAAAAAGGCCCTTTTATCATTATGTAATATCCTCTTTATCCTTCAACATGACATGGTCTTGGGGGAAAAAAAGACCCTTTTATCATCATGTAATACCATCCTTATCCTTCATAACCTTCCTTGCTATGCAGTCTGTTCTGACTTAACTAATACAACTAATGACTTCTTTTGATTACTGTCAACATGGTAAATTTTCTCCATCCATTTACTTTACTTTATCTGTGCCCTCATATTTAAATTATATTTCTCGTAGATATCATTGGGTCTTCTTTGTTGGTCCATTCTGACAATCACTTATCTTTTAATTGGTACATTAAGATCATTAAAATTTGAAGTGATTTTTGATATATCTGGATTATATTTTCCAAATTTGTTAGTTTTGTTATTCTTTTTTCTTTCCTATTTTTGTCTTCCACTTTTTTTTGCCTTTTGTGATTTTAATTGAGCACTTAGGTAATTCCATTTTCTCTTCTTTCCTAGCATATCTGATACTTCTTTTGTTACTTTTTAAAGTGGCTGCTTAGAGTTGTCTGATAATTCCAACATCCCTACCATATTTGATTCTGGTTCAGGTGTTTGCTTTCTCTCTTCAAACCATGTTTATTTCCTTTTAGTTTCTTTTTAGAGTGTTTTGTAATTATTTCTTTTCTTTTTTTTTTTTTTTTTTGTGGTGCTGGGGAATGAACCAAGGGCCTTGGGCATGTGAGGCAAGCACTCTACCAACTGAGCTATATCTCCAGCCTATAATTGTTTCTTTTTTTTTTTTTTAGTACCGGGATTGAACTCAGGGGCACTCAACCACTGAGCCACATCCTCAGCCCTATTTTGTGTTTTATGTAGAGACCAGGTCTCACTGAGTTGCTTAGCACCTCGCCATTGGCTGGCTGTGAACTTGCTATTCTCCCGTCTGAGCCTCCCTAAGTGCTGGGATTACAGGCTTGCGCCACTGCACCCAGCTTGTAATTGTATCTTGATAGCTGGATATGATGTACTACATAAAGGGAATTGCTGAAAATGGGCCTTTACTAATACCGTGATAAGGCATAGGGAGAGGGGAAGCATTTCTTAGTTCTTAATTATAATTAAGTCTCAGTCTTTTAAGGAGTCTTTGCCTTTGGATTGTGAATTTCACAAGTGCTTCTTGGTTTAAATTTTTTTTCAACCCTGTAAGTGGTACAGAATGGAGAAAGTGGGCTAGAGTTGGGCATTTCCCCTCCCCTAGGTCAGTGATGCTCTGATTAAAAACCCCAGCAGGTTAAATAGCTTCTCCAGAGTACTTGCCTTGTTAAGAACAGAATGTTCTGGTATATTTCAAAATGGCTACTTTCCCCCTCCCCCTGCTAGAAGAATGAGGGAATCTGTTTTTTTATATTCACTGTGAGAATTTAGTAGAGCTCATGGAGCTAAATCTCATAAAAGTGTGGAGATCTCTCCAACGATTGGGTCCCTCTGGACCTTTTTTGTTTCTCATTCACATCCATTAGCATTTAGACATTCATAAATTACCATTAAGGCTTTCCCACCCTGGCATTGGTTCCCTTGGAAATTTTTATTCATGTTTTTCTGTTCCTATAAATTGTGATTCTCTGAATTCACCTGCCTCTCCAATTTGGGGGGCATTTTTTTTCCCCTGTGACCTCTCTTTCCTTTTGGTCAATGAAGAGTTACACTGATTTTTCAGCTTATTCAGCTTTTTGTTAGAATAGTGAAGTGACTTCCAATTCCTTACATGCTAGACCAGAAACCTTTAGTTCACTTCTTATAGTTCTTTCATTATCTACCAAGTAGTCCCTCACAGTCCTAAGAGCCTTAACCATTCATACCAGCTAACATTCATAGAGTAATAGGCGCTGGCCATCATATGCCATGCTAGGCCTTAGATCAGTGCTTCCTAGTTTTGTTTTATTAACAGGATCAGAAACATCTAAAGATCTCTCAATAAGTACAGACATCCAAGGACTACCACATACATATGTGTAGGGTAGAGTGCAGGCATTTATGTTTTTCCCATTTTTAATAACCTGGGATTTGTTCTTAATATTTCTACCTTATCACAAGCCCGGCTGCCATCAACTTCATACATACTTTTAAACAACTTTTAAGTGCACTATATAACTGGAAATATTTCTCACATATATCTACTTCTTTCCATCATCATTGCTACTACAACTTAATACATTTTTCTGCTAAGCAAGCCAATAACTTTTTAACTCATGTCTTTTCTCTTTATCACCTTTGTAAGTCATCATCTTGTTTAAAGATAAGCATAACAGGCATATAAGGAAGCTATTTGAAATATGTTGCTTCATAGGGAAGCAGGGTGGAACACAGCTTTAATCCCAGCTTACTCAGGAGGCTGAGGCAGAGGGATTGTAACAACTCAGCAAGATCCTGCCTGAAAATAAAATAAAATGGGGTGGGGTATATAGCTCAATGGTAAAGGGCCCTTGGGATCAATCCCTAGCAAAAAAAAAGAAAGAAAAAATGAAATATGTTGCTCCTTAATTTTACTACCTTCAACAAGTCTAGAAATTTGTAGTTTCTGCTAGAATTCCTCTAAATTTCTAACTGGGAGAATAACTGCAAAAATGTGAACAAACTGTACACACTTCATATATTCTTCAGGATGACCTCAAATGTGGTAGAACTGGAATAGGTTTCAGAAGGAATTTCACTGTAACATATATGACTTTTACTAACAATAAAGCAATCAACTAATATGTATCACATGCTTAATATATTCAACATCATGCCAAAAGTTCTACACGCATTCCCTCATTTATTAATTCCATGATTACATAGGTTCACATTACCTTTCCTTTTACACACAGGAAAATCAATGCTCAAAAGGTTGCCTGCCTTTAAGGAACAATGTGATTCTGAACCAAGCTGATTAACTTCAAAGCCCACAGATTTAGCCACTAAATCACACACACACAAAAAAAAACGCTGTTTAGAAAATTGTAAAGGCTGGTCATGCTCACCGGACACTGAATCCGGGTCATGGTGAGGAGCCGGGAAGGCGAGTGGCGAGGCGTCACTCCTACCTACTTCACGAAAGCGGGTCTGAGGGTTGGTCCCACCTTGGGGCCTCGCAGCTTTGTGTGCCGCATCAGGCGACTGTTCTGGACCTGCGATGACTTCCCTTCTGAGGCGGCAGTGGAAGGTGGTTCCGGTTCCGGTTTCAATGGAAGATGGTGCCCGTTCGGGTTCCAGTGTCCGTTTCCGGGTCACTTGTAGTTCTCGCGTCTCTAGACCAACAGAAGCAGCTTTCTCTGTATGATCTTTTAAGAACATAGCTGACCTTAAGTGATGTCTCCTGGGAGGAATGGAGCTTCTGATGAGGCTCAAAGAGTTCTGAACTATGTGATGCCAGAGAACTTTGCTCCCAAACCTCTCTTGATTACAGGTGTGAAGCAGAGGATAATTTCACACCTGTGCTGTTTTAGTAGAAAGTGTCAAAGACAGGACCATTGATGTAGAAAGCTCATCCCTGTGTATCCTGGTCATCAAAGCCATTTTGTACTTGGCAGAGCAGCAAGGAACACTGAGCAGAAACGGTACAACTATAAGGCATGTGGGAAACAATTCCGATTCAGTGCAAACCTGCATCAGCGCCAGAAGGAGCACAAGGGCAAAAAGATGAGGACAGGGTCTCCTTTGTGAAGGATTACAGATTCCAAGTGTCAGGAAGGCCCTTCATCATATAAGGGCTCCATTCTTGATAATCATCAGAGAGTTCATAATGAAACAAGCCCTATGAGTGTGGTAAATATGGGAAATCTTTAAAAAGCTTTGGCCTTATTCAACACTGATGAGTTCACACTGGAGAAGGACATTTTTGTTAGGTAAAACAAATGTCGGACAACTTTGAGAGGAAGCTGTCAACTTGAATTGAACCCCAAGCATCTGAACATCCACAGTGGAGATAGGCATTCCTCCTAAGTTGCAGGTATGTGAGAAACCTTAAGGAGCTGCACTGTACTTTCTAACCTGTGCAGTACAGAGCCCTTGCTAGATAAACCTAAAAGTCAATGCCAGTTTCTGTTGCATAAGCCATTTCACCTCTACTACTTGACAAGTTCCTATAGTGTATATTAATTACCCCAGTGTAATAATAGAAAGTGGATATGTCTCTCTACTATCCTGTGAAGAAAATCTCAGCCTTTAGGGAGCTGTCCTCTCTTCCTCTCTGATTAGTTAAGGCATGGTCCTGAATCAATTTCAGCCAAGAAGACCCAATCTCTAATGTAACTGGCAACTTGCAAAGAATTTTATCTTATTTCCAGTTTGTCTCTAATTTTCATTGCTGCCAAAGGCTACATGGGAAAGAGTATTGCATTTTGTGGTCCTAATTTGTGACTTGGATGCCTCGATTATTTTGTGATCCCAAGGGTCATCCCAAGGAAGGGGAAACAATTGTGACATACTTTGGGGAAGCTCATAAAGAGGTTCCCTTTATCCTGGGGAATGTCCCGTAATGTCCAGCACTCTTCAGGAGAAACTGTTCCCCAGACACTGCACAGGAACATGTGCCCTGATGTCCAGAATTGTGGTAAGACTACAAGGTCCAGGCTGAAACCATAATTAGTATAAAAATACTGGATGTAATTAACAGTATTTGGAAGAGACCACATCAAACTAGAAATAACATATCTCTGAAAGTATGTCCGCAGGTATTCCACTGAGTATGGCTATGTGAGATAAGCAGATGTACTCCATACTAGTGTTTTGTCCTGGAGTGAACATCTTTGTTAAAGATTTTGTTTACTCCTATAATGACCTCAAGGATATTGTTCCACAGTAAAGAAAATAAAAATACAGAAACAGGAAGTCTCGTAGTCTAGAATGTGATTTTTATCATCCAGGTAGCATTTCTGTTGATTCCAATAAAAATTATCTTTATTGTGGGCCAATATTGCCTGCCACTGATGGAGGGTTGCCCTTCTCCAGGCATAGATGAGTGAACATAGGTCGCTAAACATTCTGGTTTCCTATAAAAGTAGACCTGGATTTTGATTTAAACTATTTTTAAAGTTTTATTTAAGTATAACTGACACGCTATAAACTATGTAAAACGTACAATTGGATTAATTTTTATGTAAAATACATAAAACCATCACAATCATGCTACAAACATTTATTATCACTAATCTTATTATAAAAGGGCTTTTATAATCTTTCCTGCCATTATCAGCCCTTCAGACAAATATTGACTTACTTATTTTCTAAATAAATTAGTTTATATTTCCTAGAATATAATTAGAATAAAAAAATGTTTCTTTTTTATTATTCTGGTTTCCTTAATACTACATATTTAGGATTCATAAGTGTTGCTTATGTAAATAGTTCATTCTTTCTTTTACTGACTAGTACTTTGTCATATGGATATATATGTATTTGTTCATCCATTCTTCCGTTAAAGGACATTTGAGCTTTTGCAGAATTTGGGCTACTATAAAAAACAAATTTCATAATTAAAGTATACTTTGATAGTTTGGTATATGCATACATGCTTGAAAACAAAAGGTTCTTCTTGCCAATTTAATTCCTTGTTTGTAATATGTAAAATTATTAATATAAGATGTTGTGGTTTGGATTTGAGGTGTCTCCCCCGAAGCCTCTATGTTAACACAAGAGTATTTGAAAGTGAAATAATTGAATTGTGAGAGCTGTAACCTGAATTGGTCCATCCTAGTTTGAATGTACTAACTGGGTGGTAACTGGAGGCAGGTGGGGCATGGCTGAAGTATGTGGGTCACTGGTTGCTTGCCTTTGGAGTTTATAATTCCCTGGTGCCTTACTTGTTCACACATGTAATATCTCATCTCTTTCCTCTTCCTCCTCCTCCTCCTCCTCCTCCTCCTCTTTTTTTTCTTTCTCTCTTTCTCTTTCTCTCCTCCTCCCTCCCTGCCTCCTTCCTTCCTAGATACCATGGGGCCAGCAGCTTTCCTCTGCCACACCCTTTCCACCACAATGTCCTGCCTCACCTTGAGTCCAGACTACTGAAGTAGGCCAACCGTATACTGAATCTCTAAAACTATGAGCCAAAATAAACCTTTCCTCCTCCTTTGTTGTTCTTGTCAGGTATATTGGTCACAACAACAAAAAGTTGACTAACACGCAAGGACACAGTAAACATTTTATAAGGAATATTTTCATAGGTATACACAAATAGAGAGGCATATATTTGAAGCCTCAGGAATTCTTCTCCAATCTTTTATCATTATTTGTCATTTCATGGCCATTCTTGTTTTATCTGGCCACACATTATTAGGTTATTTTACTTACAATCCCAGACATCATGTCATTTAATATATAATGTTTTCTTAATGCATTTCTAAATGCATGTGCTCTTTCATACTCTAATACCATCAAACAAAAATAATTTTTAAATTTTAGAATAGATAAGGTTAATGAGCTGACAATTCACTCATTTAAAAAAAGCAAAAACTGAACCATCAGTCTATGAAAACATTCACCCTTGCTAGCAATAAAGATACACAAATTCATCTAAAAATAGCTATTCAATTTTTTTATTCACATTTGGCAGAATTCAAAAGTGACATTATTAGAAGGAATATTCTTAAAATAGTTGGTAAGAGTGGATATGAGTATCACATTTTTAAAAGTAATCTGGAATATCTTTTCAATATAGAAATTTTTAAGAGTTTAGCCTAAAGAAATAAATAGAAAGTAAAAGAAAAATGTTAAGCCGGGCTGGTGGCACAAGCCTGTAATCCCAGCATTTAGGGAGGCTGAGACAGGAGAATCACGAGTTCAAAGCCAGCCTCAGCAATGGCGAGGTGCTAAGCAACTCAGTGAGACCCTGTCTCTACATAAAACACAAAATAGGGCTGGGGATGTGCCTCAGTGGTCGAGTGCCCCTGAGTTCAATCTCCAGTATCAAAAAAAAAAAGAAAATGTTAAAGATACAAATACTCTAAATGTCAGAAAACAGGATTTTAGTAAACTAACATATTAAAATTTTTGCATATTATTTCCATTGGATAATATTTTGTCCTCTAAAATGATAGTTAATAAGATAAAAAATACATTTCAATTCATATACCAATTTTGAAAAAAAAATTATGAATAACTTCACTTACCATGAACATAAATGATAAAATTAATAAAATATATGTTTTCTTATGGATCACACTAATTATTACATCAATAAAATTAAGATAGAGTTATTCATATATTCAAATGTGAACATTCTATTTCACATTGTTAGCAAAATTTTGTATATTTTGGTCAGATTTTGTCAATTGCCCTATAATTCACTCAGTATCAGTCAACCATGTTATCATTACAGACTGCAAGAACTTAATAGAAAAAAATTTGAAATATTATGCATTTATTAAGATATAATCATAAAAAGAAATTACAAATTTGTGTGTACCTAAACATTAATATGTCTATAATTACTCATAATGATAATGATAATAGAGTAGCTATTACCTGGAGTAACAAGAAAACCATTTTCTAGTATAATTATGCATCTACTTCATTACACCTTAACTGTTAAATTTGAATTATGATGATTATACTGTGCTTAAATAGGAGAATGTCCTTTTTTATAGGCCCCAAATATTCTGGGATGGTAAGGTATCATATCAACAATTTACTCTCAAATGCTTCTACAGAAAAAGGTCCTCATAATATTTTTTTAAATTTCTCTAACTTTGAGCTTATTTCAAAATGAAAAGTAATTTTAAAAGATTAATCAAGTGAACTCACCAAACACATCTGTAACATTAAAGCCCATTAACACTATTTAGATCATACCTCTATATACAATTTTATTTTTAACAGCCTGACATATATTTTTAATTCTACATCTTATGAGTATTTTTCTACCTTCAAAAAATGAGTGAACTCAGTGTTTCATAGAATCACATATCTCTAACTAGATTTAAATATTGCCATGTATTACTTATGGATTGATCTATCCAATCTTACATCTTCAAAGTCAAATGTGGAATTTGTTAGATATCAAAAAACAAAAATGACATTCAGTGTACAAAAAACACACTGCTATTTACTTTGAGCACTTACTTAGAGTTAAGTTTCTAAAAATAAAGAGAGAGAGCTATGAATAATGAAATTCTACAGTATGTGACTAATGGCAAATATATTTACCATTTCCAGTGTTGTTTTTTTCCAAAGTGAATGAAATTTGCAAAATATTAACTTTAATAAGAAAGTTATTAAACCACAACTTTTTTTCATATGCCTTACTCACATCTAGAATTGTTTTGCCTACTTAATTTTTTGGTCTGGAAATTGTATCAAGAAAGAAGTCAATTTAGCATGAGGAATTCTTATTGAACTCATACTGGATCCTTGTGATAACCACCTTGCATCACTAAGAGCTCAAACATAATTAGCTTAATACTCAAGTGTAGAATTATGTTGCAGATGGATATCAAAGTCATCCCATTACAGTTTCTAGAATTTATCTATGCCAACCTCTTCCCCAATCCTACTGCCTCCACCATTTTGACCTCTTTTTAAAACATAGTCATTTGTATGTTTCTGGTTTCTGGCATCTGTCACATTCCCCTCCAAATTTGTTCACAGAAGTTCTTCAGTCAACAAAGGAAAATGCATAGGCATTGAAAAATGTCATTTGTTAGGATATAATCAACCCACTTATAGTATTCAGATGATTGTCTTCAGTATTCTAAACCCTTGCGATCTTGATACCATTTTTGCTTTGTTCTTTCTAGTTCAAGTAAGGTTCTGCTGCATAAATAAAGAAAACTGCAAAGTATAGCATTGTAAACATTGTGGATATTCAAGTATTTACTATTACCTTGTAAATGTGTCAGCTACTCCCTTACCTTTCCACATTTATACAGATATTGATATTTTGTTTCAAATATTTTGAAGAGCAGTTTTATTACTCTCCCTGTTATTTAGAAATCTTAGTGTACTAGACACTTTCACTTCTAATCTTGTGCCTTCATTTTCATAGTACCAATCTTCACATAGCTGGCTCCTTTCATTTCCTTCTTAACTCCAACACCACTTCCTCCAAGGCCTCTCTTCATCACTGGAGCTTGTGAAATTCTTCCTCCTATCCTACCCCTGTCACTATATTCCAAGCCTGCATTATTGTTTTTGTAATATTTATAATTACCTATAATAATTAGCATTATTATTTTTGTCTCCTTAAACTAGAAGAGGAGCTACATAAAGACAGGAATGCTACTGTCACCCTAGGACCTATTACTGGCCCAATCACATAGTAGATATCAAATAAATATCTCTTGAATACAGGGCTGATATTCAGACTATTAACTGGTATAACACAGATATTGAACAATAAATTAGAAGCCAGCTATGAACTGGAATTGTATTACTCAAGTATACAGACAGAATATTATCTTTGGTTAATTGATTAAGTGAATCTAAGCTTATGCCATCTGCCTCCTGTCCAGGAACTAATGACTGTGTTCCATATTACATTCTTATTTATTAAAGTGATCATCTTTGATTATAATGTAGAACTTTATTATTGCATGCCTCACAAATATTTTAATAGTATTTCTTCATATTGACCCCTATTCATATCTTCTCATATTTTCTTTGAATTTTTCATAATCTGAGTTTTGAAACACCAATACTGAACCTAGCATTTTCTCTCTGACCACTAGGAATACTGAAATGCCAAAATTATTTTAAGTCTCAGGGTACAAATCAATTGTTCTTTTACATTAGAATTTAACAGAGTCAGACTTTTCCTTTTTTTGGTTCATCTGTCTTCAGAGACTCAAACTGATAAAGAAAAAAATAAGTCAAGTATCACATGCTTTGTTCTTTTAGTTGAAAATAGACAAAATGTGCTACTCCCAACACTAAAAACTTTTCACTATGTGCTAACTGTCATTCACCTGGTCTGCTCAGACTCACAGTGTAATAAGTTGCTTCGAGTCAAGATTGACATTTTTTTTTTCTCAAAAGTTGAATTTTAATACATAATGGAAAAAAACAAATTTTCAGAAGCTGTACACACTATTCACTGAAAACATTTGTTGAGGCAAATAGAAAAAAAATTGTTACAATCATAATTTTTCTAACTTTGCACAAAATTATAAGCATATTACATTCTTCATATTAAACATCTTTATATGCACTTTCAATGAACAGTATATATATATATA
>PVHX01025012.1:0-23116 GCA_004024805.1 Geosciurus inauris | reverse complement strand
CGTTCCATTTGTGCTGGTTTAGCCTGGCTGTTTCCCTCCTTCTGTTTATACTGGGGTTATAGCTCTTGCTTTCTTGACCCCTAATGTGGAGGCTTGGGCTGTTGCATGGAGACACTTTTATTCTAGGATTTCTTCCTGTATAATTATTCAGTGACAGTGTCCCTCCATGTATTTCTTTAACTGTGCCTACAAATTTAAATATTTTGTAGGCTTATTTTCATTCGATCATCTCCCCCTAATTTTCCTTTATACTTATTCTGTGTCCAATGGGTATTTAGAAATATATTCTTTAATTTCCGAACACAGGGATGTTCAAGGCGACTTTTTCTTAGGAATTTCTAGTTTATGCCATTGTGAACACAAGGTGTGCTTTGTGTATCCTCAGTCATTCAGAAGCTGTCAGAGTGTTTTGTGCTCTGTGAGCGATCCTGATAAATGTTCGTAGGTGTTTTAAAAGAATGTGTGTTGTGGGACTCTCCAGTGAGGTCTTCTCAAAATATGATTGAAGTTGAGGAAATTGATACGAATATTCAGGTGTTCTATCTCGTTGTTAATTGTCTGTATAATTGCTCTCCCAATTATCGAGAGATGTGCAATTACCCAGCTATTACAGTGATTTCCTCTTTTCCATCACCTGCTTGCTCGTGTGTCTGGAAGATCTTGTTTGCCATATTCACAGGTGGAATGACCAGATCTTCCGGGCGAATGACCCCTTTCCAGTCCTGTGACGCCCCCTCCCTGCCAGGCTGTTCCCTGCGGGTGGCGTACCCAGGTCCCGCCTTCCGCACAAGCACAGGTACACTTATAGCAATGCATATCCTTGTACTGCTACGCTGCCAGCACAGGGGTGTCCTTGAAATGCAGAGTAAACTGGTCTCTCCTTCATATTCACTCTGACAGTCCTGCTTTTAATTGTTTAACCTTTGCCATTTCATACCATTATCTTCATAGTGGAATTTGACGTCTCCGCGCAGCTTTGTCTCCGTTTCTCGCACCCGTCCTTTCGTCTTCTCTTCCTGCCTTCTTCTGGATTAGTGAGCTGTGTCTATGCTGCTCATTCCCAGCATTGGCTCTATTTTGTTCGTTTTGCTCTTCATGGTTTCTTGAGGCTTCACGGCATATACCTTTACCTAACCATGGAGACTTTAAATACCGTTGCCTCCCTTTTTCGGAGGTTGATGGCGGTGCTATGGTAAACTTCAGCTTCCTAATTTACATCTTCTACCACGGCACATATTTTACTTCAATATGTTATAAAGATGAATAACAACTCATTGTTACCATTGTTGCTTTTGATAATTATCTTTTAAGGTGACTACAGCCCGAAAAAAAAAATTGCATTTTTTTGTTCTCATTTGAGCTCTTAACGTCTTTGACACACTAATCATCCGGAGAGTCTGACCTTCCCTATTTTTAATGAGGATGCAGCCATCTTATAAACATATTTTTTCATGTTTGATGTTAATTTTGTAATGACTGTTAAAACTTGTTTCATTTTAAATAAATCGACTAAAGCTTCATTTTTATTATTCCAGGTCACATTGCCTCAAATAGTAAGTACAGAAATGTAATGTGACTGGAATTAAACAAGGAAGGATGTAATTTGAGTGGCTAATTTTTTAAAGATCATTCATATAAAATAAAGGGAAATAAAAGCCTGTATATTTCTCTCATATGACTTGACTTAGATTTCTCAGACGTTTTCAAGAACTGGCAAAACGAAGTGTTTTTACCTCTTGAGAGGGAACAGCTATCGGAGGTCACCTCTAGTATCAGTAGAAAAGCTGAATCCATTGGTATTGTCTGCAGGGTGGACACGAGGCATCAGGCGCTCCCAGAGCCCAGCTCCTCCCTGCGTCCACACTTGTCCTGCAGACCTGAAAATGTCTTCATTCTTGAAAAATTACCATATGGCTAGAAATTTATACTGCTCCGGACTTTCAGGTAATGTTGTCTGGGCTAAGTTCTTTATTTAGCTCCTTATTTAAGGGACAGCCATTTCCCTTAGTGTACATCACCTGCCTTGGTGAATCCAGCCAACCCCGACCTCTACACAATCTCCAACCTACTCAGCCTTTCCTCTGTATCATTGTGACCACCCCCAACTTTTTCTATTTTTTAATAATTCAACCATTGGCTACACTGTATCATGTTCTTTTTAATTACTGACTAGTTCTGTGATTATATTGTTTTGATATTGCTTGTTTCCTTAGTTTTTATTCTTTCATCTCAGTAGTTATATTTTCTTATCTTCTAGTACTTGTTTTTCCAAATGAAATTCTTAGAAATTCTCCTCTATTTGAATTTTTTCTCCTAGGTTATCGTTTTGGCTCAATTTGATCTTTTGCTTTTCTAGGATCTTTAGCTGCCTTTTAATTCTACCTTTTTTTCATATATGCCATACTTCTTAAAAACAAACAAGGATCCATGCACTGGAATATTATTACTGCTATAAAAGAATGAGCTGTCAAGTCATGAAAAGACATGGAAGAAGCTTAAGCACATATCACTGAGTGGAAGAAGCCAGTCTGAAGAGGTGACATTCTAGAAGGTAAAGCTTTGGGCACAGTGAAAAAGATCATTTGCTTCTAGGGATGAAAGTCAGGGAGAGATGAACAGGCCAAGTTCAGAGGATTGGTGGAGCAGGGACCTGCCTACATGTAGCTGTAATGGAGGACATGTGTTATGCATTTGTCCAGACCCACAGAATAAAAAGCGCCAAGAGCAGGTCCTGGATGGTATTCCCTACTCTGATGTCTGATGTCTAGTGATCTTTGTGTGCATGTCAATCATTATGAATTTAACTTTGTTTCTTTGCTGCATATTTTGGTATTCCTAAAGATATTTTTTGAGTCCTTTTGTAGATGCAATTGTGTTACTTTAAATGCATTTGATCCTTCTGGATATTGATTTTAGTATCTTTTTAGGTATAATCAGGACAAACTTCAGTCTAGAGATAATTATTCCCTAACTATTGAATCAACCATGTTATGTGTGTCTGACTTAAGACCCCATGGATTAAGTTGTTTTCCAATCTGGCAGGAGGGAACAGGCCCTATCTACAGCCCTGCAGGAGCACTGAACTCGATTCCCACTAATGCTGTGAGGTGGCTCTTCCTCTCCCCCTGAGTGTTCTCAATGCCAGCATCTTCTGCAGAGCGTTCTGCTGTAGCCCTCAAGCCCCTCTGCAGAGCTCCAGATTCTTTCTCCAGGCTCCCCACCCTTGCCTCTCCTGTCCGGTGAACTCCAGCCACCCATTCCCTCTGACCTCTCAGCAGTGCCTGGTTCCTTCCCTTTGCAGGGATTGGAGACACTCAAGATGATTCCTTGGAGTAAACACGGGGCCCACTTGGTTTGCCTCCTCTTCCTCAGGGGTCACTGGCTTATCCTGTATGCTGTTGGTTCCTTGGAAATGTTGTTCTGCATATTTTGTATGCATGCTATCTTGGCTGGTCTGGGGTGACTGCCATTAGTGCCCTGATCGTCCACATTGAACTTTCTCATGGGATATTTTTAGAATCATCCATGTAGCTGGCCCATCCCTTTGGCTCCTGTGGACATTGTGCTTCATTAAACATCCCCAACTCCTTTTGGCTCAGGTTCCCTGGAAGTAGCAAAAAAAGGAAAGCTTCTTCCCAGGTCTGGTACCTACTTAAGCAAACCCAAGAGCAGTTATGGAATTACAAGCATCTTTTGGAATTTCCTGTATTTGCCAAAGTAGCCAGGCCTGATGGAACTTCACATTTGAGCCCATGCGAAGCTTAAGAAGAAGGGGCTAAGGATTCAGAGATATTTGCTTCCAGAAGACTCTGAGGAAGGAACAGACACATTTGT
The DNA here is from genome assembly GCA_004024805.1 of Geosciurus inauris. NCBI lineage: Eukaryota > Metazoa > Chordata > Mammalia > Rodentia > Sciuridae > Geosciurus > Geosciurus inauris. Next base: position 19,282 of record PVHX01025012.1, on the reverse strand, counting down.
GGGTCAGTTTCAATACCTTAAAATCAATCACATAAAAAGATTCTATTTTTCTATTATGAACAGTTATATTTCAAGATTTAGATCTACAAAATACAATTCTAAGCTCAAGTGTGTGTTCTGTAATGAGGGGCAGACTCAGCCCCAAGACAAGGACTGTCACATCCAATGCAGCCTCCAGGAAGGACCCGGACGGAGGACCTGGGGACAGCCCTTCTCCTGGCCTTATTCCCACATGCCCTGCACAACTTGCTCTCTGGTGTCTTATAATCTGTACATGACAGCGTGAAAAGATTTATGTAAGTAAATAAAAATGTGCCCACTGTGGGTTCCCTCGACTGAATTAAGGCGGGTTTGAGGGTCTTTATTATTCCTTGAAAACATCCAATATTTCTTACCCATGTTCCCTACACTGTCATTAATACTCTTGTTGCAAGCATGCCTGGGCAGTGTCGAATCCCCCTGCAATTAAATCTCTCTCTATGTGAATTCTTTTACTTCTACCTGCACTGTTTTGACATGTATATTTCCCTTCGGGAATTGTGTTCAGGAAAAACTAGACAGTTCTGGGTAAGAAAAATACTGCCTCAGTCCCGCTCTACAATGGCACCTGCTCTGCACTTGGCATCCAAAGGCAAATGGATCATGTGCCTAATGATTTTCACTGGGCTCTGGTATTCTTGAAAGAAAGCACAGGGGCATAAATCTAAACCGCATGCCTCGTGTTTTTCTGAATGTAAGGAGCTAATCCTATCAAAGATCTGGCTGAACAACAGGTGATGTGTTGTTATTCATTTGCATCTAATGAAATAACTGGAGGGTGCAGGACAAAGCGACGGGCATTGTTTCCAACCAAGGCCTAGTTTTCAGAGTATACGTGGAATATCTTAGTTTTGAAGGACTCTTAGCAATGTACTTTTTACATTTTCACAAAAGAAGATCTGAAAGACTTTACCTAAACCCTTTCCACTGAGTGCTGCTGAGCTGGAGGTTTGTTTCATAAAATGGCTTTGTATCTGGGTCTGTCAGGAAAATATGATAAGCTAAATTCTTGCAAAGGTGGTTCTAATAAGAGATCTGCAATTATATCCAGCATGTTGGAATATCAGCCAGCTGGAGGCAAATTGTGAGATTTTTTATTAAATAGTACAAATGATCTTCCTAAGAGTGAGCAAGTGAACTTGTGTCAGGAGAGTCACGTGTGCCTGGTCTTAGGACCCTGGCCTCCCCTTCTCTCTCCTCCACAGTTTTACCAAAGGACAGGGTTTCACTTTTCATTGATTTTTTTGTTAGAGGACATATCTGGTAGTTCCTGGGAGGAGTGGTACCTGAGTGAATCTCTGGAGCTGAGTGACCACGCCATGGAGAGGTTTCCTAGAGAGCCCAGTGTTGGAGACCCACGCCTCTGAGGGGTCAGTCTCCCCCTGTTCGAAATTCATAGAACAGGATCTCAAATTCCACCTAGCAGGAAGAAATCTTGTCTTTCATGATTATTTCAGTAGCTCATAAAGATGTTAAACATGTATTATATTATTTTGAGGACTATTTATGTCTTTCTTAAGTTAACACCTAACTAAATGCACCTTGGTGGTGACTGAAGCAATCAGAGTTCCGCCTACTTGTGAACCTACGCTGATCTAGCTATAAAACAAGGCAGAGCACAAGTCAGGTATTTAAAAAGAAACCTAACCACAGACTTGCTCCATGTTTTATGAAATAAGACACTGTAAGCATGTGCTATGTTGAAAATATTCAAAATGCACATGGGATTTAGGGTTAAGATCATTTCCAGCAGGGCAGGTGGCTGATGGCCCTAGGATAAGGGTAAGGCCACTGCTGGACACACTGATGCTAGAGGCCTGAAAGGTCTTCGTGCCCCTATTGAACTGGGACATGTAGGAGAGAAGGTCTACCTACAACCTGCCACTGGATCCATGGACCAGTCCAGCTCCAGAGGAGGCCCTGGTTCACCCTGGTGGGAACTGGCCTGCATTCTGGATGGGCCCTGGCCTTTGTGACCTGAAGGACTCAACCGTCCTCTGAGAGCTTCTGGAGTATCTGGTGCCATGAGGAGATCCGACAGAACAGCCTCTTAGGACGAGGACAGCTTTACCACAGAGGAGATGCAGTGCAGGATCCCGATCCAGGTCAGACCCGAAACAGCCACTTGCTCTAGCTGGGGCAGCCTGGTGAAGGCTTGTGACGTGCCTGTGAGCATGGGACCTCGTCCTGCGGAAGTTCACACTTGGAACCTTGGAAACTTCAAAGCAGAGCAGATGAAGTCTGTGCTCCAGGTACAGGAGTGGCCTCCTTCAGGGTGCCTGGCCACGCCCCACCTGGGGAATCTGGATTCCTGTCCTGGAGCTGTGCTATGGCTTGGGAGGTCCTTGTTCACAAAGGGAGAGCAGTTTCTTCAGGGACACAAAAGCTGAAATTTCAATTCTGGTGTTTGTGCCAAGTGAGGAGCAGACGTGAAGGAGACGCACTCTCCCCTGGGGAGGGAACTGGGGGGAGATCCCAGGAAGGTGCAGGGCGTTGTCCCTCACATCTCGCCCCCAGTGCTTGCTTAACAGACAAGTGCAGAGGATTGAGGTTGAGGTAAGCAGCGGCTCACAGCCCTGGGGAGGAGACTGGGTTCTGTTACCGAGGCAGCGGGCAAGGCCAGCAGAAGCACCACGGGAGGGTGAGGAGCAGGACAGACAGTGGAGGCGGAGGGCGGCCTCAGCCTTGGCTCACGGCCCCGGGGGAGCTGCACGCCTGGGTGGCACTCCAGTCCTGGAACCTGCCTCGCCTCTCCGAGCTCCTCAGGAAGGGGTGCTGTGGGCCCAAAGCTTCTCCTAGAACACAAGTGGGTCTCTTTTAGCAACCAGGTGGGGCCACGGTGTGCCACACCTCCCTTGGGTGGGTTTGGTGTCCTGTCAGTGGAAACATCTGTAGATGCACCTTCAGCAGCTTTAGCATCAAGACAAGGCGGGATTCCAGCAGCCCAGACCCTCTGCCCAGCACGCACCTGCCCTGGCTGTCCTGCTGTGAGCAGCCTCCTGAAGGTGTTCCCCAGCAATCGTGGGGTTCTTATTTCCCATCAGTACTGCATGGGCTCCATCTTCACTTCCGTAGCAGCTCCATGGTGCGTTCATGTGTGCTTGAGTTATTCTCAAATCGGGGCCAGGTAATTTTTAATCACAATACACATATCATTCTGTGAGAAATTTGTTAAAAGATTGTTTTCCCCAATCTCTGAGGTACAGCTCCTCCACTTTTCTCTATGGAACATGGAAAGAGGATGCAAGCCCGTGGCCTCTCTAACGCAGTGGGTAGCCACCGGGAGTCTGCATGCGGAGCTACCCCGAGGGGACTTTTGCAAAGATTGCCTTCTGGTCAAGCCAGGCTGTGTGGTGCTCTGAGCTCAGAGGTGTGCGGCCACAACCCCTTGCAACTCAGGGAAATCGGACATCAGAATGGCAATGTTCCAGAGGAAAGCCCTGCATCTGTGCATTTAAAACAATACTTATACCCCCACACATCCAAGAACTTCTGTCAAAATTAAAAATATAATTACTATTTATAAATGTAATAGTGAGTCCATTAGTGATATGATTTGCCAGTGTGAGCCACACAATGGCCCCGGGGAAGACATCTCTTCATCCCTAAGAAGCAGTTGGCAACATTTTGACAAAAAGTAATTACTTCCTTTATTTTGCCCAAGGGCTATATTTCCAAGTAAAGAAGAAGTAAAAGTAAAAATTACAGAATGCATGTTGAGTTAAATGTGTAAATGGATGGGAAAACAATACTACCAAGCATTGTATCAACGCAAGTGAGATTAATTGCTCAGTTACATGCCGGAAGAAGAATAAAGTGTTTTCTTTCAGTCTAAATCGCTGCTTTAAATTATAACAAACATGCCAAAACAACATGTTGTTTTAAGAGTTATGAATAATTCAGTCTGAATCACAATGATTAAAGATTTGAAAAGAAAAAAAAAGAGTGATATGCACTAGTAAGTACATTTTTATTGCAGCAAATGTTATTGTCTGAAATAAAACCACATGCTACGGCAAATGTGGCTTCTGACGGCCAAGGACGGTGGGGAGATGTCACACACCTGTCAAGAGCATGTCAGCCCTGCGGGCGCCAGAAAGCTGCCAGTGCCCAAGCAGCCAGGGGGAGGCTGGGTGAGCCTCTGCAGCTGCAGTGCTGTGGCCACCCAGGGGCCAAGGGCACAGCCCTGGCCCTGGCTGTGGCCTCTCCTCATGGAGACAACCTCACATGCCTAGGGAACTCTACCCACCTACAAGGGGGGAACTTGGACCCAGAAGAAGACAACAGGGCCTGGCAGAGATCCCGAGGAACTGAGCAGAGACAGAGAGGTGAGTCTGAGGGACAGTCCCAGGGATGGGCCACCCTCTGGGTAGGGAGAGCAGGAGCCAGGACACCACCAGGAGGACGTTGGTAAGGGAGAGCAGCAGACCCAGGCATCTTCTTGAGAGCTGCCTGGGAAGAGCCGAGAAGGGGCACCTGGAGGGGAGTGTACTGCAACAGGCCCCTTCAGACCTGAAGTGCCTCCCGCTGCGGAAGGCCGCCCTGGGAACCCTTCAGTGGCCGCCTGTCAGCATCAGGGACAGGTCCATCTCACGGTTGCAGCCCGACAGGCTCTTCCTCAGGCTGAGGGTCCCCCTGCTGCACCCTCTGACTTCCCTGGCCAACCGCCCTGGGCCTGCTGTGTGGGCCCTGTCCACTGCCTCTTTGTAACCTTTGGATGACCAGTCCACTGCACTCTGACTCACTGCCCCGTGTGGGCCTCGCTTCCCCTGGGGCCCAGACACCTGCTGCAGGCCTCTGGGGAAGGCCATGGCTCATGACCACACATCACATCCCACTCTGCCACCCCACTGAGGCCACTGACTGCCCCCGACCCCGGTGCACTAACTTAGAAGGTGCTGTTTTTTGCAATCATGTTTTTTCCTATATTCCTATGGAGCAAGTTGAGTTTCTTCCTATTAAAATTTCCCTTTAATGTTATCCTTTTATTTTTTTTGAGGATTTCTTGTCTATCATTCAGCATCTGAGCTCTATTCTATCTACATGCCCCCAAGTGCTGAATGTGACTTATTTCTCTATTTTTAATTATCGTTTTGAAAATAAATACTTAAATAATTTCAAAGTCTCTTCCTGAATTTGTAGTTTCCTTCAACCCTTGGCCTTTCCTGCCTTCTCCCATCATGATCAATATTCAGTAGCGTCCCTGGCCTGGCTCCCAGGACTGTGGTCCTGATGGAGACGCGTTGCTGTGGAGTGGACGGCACTGTGGGAGCCGCTGGCACACCCCCGTGTGTTCTTTAATCTCAGCTGATTTTATGACATTTGCCAGCCATTTAACACTAATTTTCTTTAGTCTTAACAGCATAGTCCTTAAATCTTACTGTCATTAAGTTGATTTCTTCCAGAATAATCCTTTCCTGTCTCCAGTCTTATCTCCCTACGTTTGATTGAGATATCATCTAAAATTATGCTTGAAAAATTGTTTCATGTGCCTCAATTTTCTGTTCACAGTTTCTCATATTTATAAATAATCATAACTGAAAGGATTCTGATGGTCTTTTTGAATTAAATCCAAAAAATTAATCATGCAGTCACTTGGAAAGTGAGTTGGTGGACCTGCTACCCTCTCGGTGAGTCTCCCCGTGAGATCATCTCCATTAGATTAACTAAAGGACACTGCAGATTGTTTTGAGACTCAGATGGGAACCTACACGGAACTAGCAACTCTGAGTCCTTTGCCCATGTTTAAGTGACATACTTGCTGCTGTTCTAATTGAGCTCGAGTTCTTTATACATTCTGGATGTAACTCTTTATCCAATGTATGTTTAGTCCCTCGCTCACCCCCCAGGTTGTCTTTCTGTTCTACAGAGTGTTCTTTGTTACACAGAACTTTTTAATTTTGATGAAGTCCAACCTTTAGGTTTCTTTCTTTCTTTGTGTGTAGCTTTGCTGACAAACTCAATTTCATAAAGAAACACTGACAAATCCAGTTTTATAAACTTTGTGCTCCTTGTTTTCTTCCTAGAGTTTAATATTTTTATCACTTACTTTTAGGTCTTGGCTACATTTTGAGGCAACGTAGGTACATGGTACAAGGTGAGGGCCCTCCTTCCTTCTGGGTGTGGCTTTCTGAGTCTTTGCAGCACCGGTTGGGAAGTGTGTCTTTTCAGCTCACTGTCCTTAGAGCTTGCTGGACATCCTCTGGCTGCACCCGAGCGTCTGTTTCTAGCACCTTCGTTCTGCACTGTTGGTCAACACGGCTGTGTCTATGCCGGTCCCGGGTTGCTTCAATCACTGCGTTTCTGTAGTAGCTTCTGAAATCAGAAAGTCTGAGACCTCCAAACGCGTCATTCGTTTTCAACATTGTTCCCACCATTAGGGGCCTTTGAAATTTCACATGAATTCTGCTTCTGCAGCACACTCACTGGGACTTTGGTAGGGATGACACTGAACTTCTGGGTTGCTTTGGATGGAGTCGACCTCCTGACATCGAGTCTCCTGGTGCACAGCAAGGGGTGTCTGGACAGTTGTTGGTGTCCTCCTGGGTGTCTTCCAGCACCATTTTGGAGTTTTCTTTGCAGACTGTTTACTTCCTCAGCTAAATTTATTTCCAAGCTTTCCATTCCTTCTGTTGCTGTTTAAATTGAGTTTTTAAATATCCTTTCATGATCGTTCATTTTCAACATTATTAACAATTAACATTGTTACAATAATTTTTGTGCTGATTTCATATCCTGAAATTTTACTGAATTTGTTAAATCTAATGTGTGTGCATGTGTGACAGAGATGGGCGGGGAGGCCCTGGGCTCTTGCCGGAGCCCAGCTCTCCCATGTCCTCCAGGGACGGCCGGCTCAGCGTTTTGCTGCACCAACATGCAGGCTCTGGAATTGCCCCTTCATAAAGCTTCCAAATCAGCTGTATCTTAATACCTTGCTTCTCTGCGTGGTGGAGGGGAACACACTGGAATAAAAAGGACTTAACAAAAGCTTATTCTGCACAGCTGGATGGGAACCATTCAAGCCTCTGAGAAATCCACAGCAGTGAGCCTCTGGCTCTCGCCCAATTCTGTTATTATTCTTATAAATTCTCCCTACGCTGGGGCAGTTTGTGTGGAAGCAGTCCCCATCCACACATACAACGCAAGCTGCTCAGAGAATCTTACTTGCGTTCCCAGAGTTAGGCTAAAAGTCAGAAATGGCATTCCACAAGCTTAAATATTGTAAAGGCAAGCCCCAGCCAGAAAACCTGACCAGAAACAAAACAAAAAGTGCCACCAGGGTCACACAGAGCACCACCTAAGCTGCAGGTCATGGCTGAGGCTGGGGGAGTGCCACCAGCAGAGACAGAGGGGACACAGACACGTGCCCAGCTTCAGGCTTCCCAGGGACTCTCACCTCAGCATCTGCCGAATGCGAGTTTTTACAGAACTTTGTGGCAACACGAGTCCCTGGCGTCTCCGTGTTGGTAACCGGTTCCTAAAGGAGACGCGGCTGCACTTTCAGGTGGGCGGTCAGGTGGTCAAACTCTACCCCGGCTTTCTGTGTCAATGTATTTCTGTCCCCGGTCTCATGGGGCCTGTCTAGGTAACACGTTGCATGGCCCATATTCAGAGCACCCAGAGCCTCTGCCTGCTGCTGGCCAGAGGCACCTGTGTCCTCCTGCAGGCATGTGCTGACCTGTCCCCGTTCCGTAACCTCTGGGGTACATCACAGCTTTTCCTCGACAAGGGCCCTGGCGCCTAGGAACCCACTGTTTTTAGTCTCTCGTTCAACTTCTTGGCCCTGACTCAGGAGAGCCTGAGAGATTTTAGCTTCAGAGAGCTGTGGGCTCTCTGAAATGAGAAGTCTTGGATGACGTGACAACCCATCCTTGGATAAACAGAACCTTGAGACATCTCCGAAAGGAAGGAGAACAAGCAGCAGGAAGCTGTGTCCTCACTGACCACCGCTGGGCTCCGTCAGCCTCAGATTCTGTCAAGTGGGTCTAGCCAGAGAGCTTAAGGAACCAGCCGAAGTCTCTGAGTCACTGTGACACGCTGATTAGGTGACCTAGGGTAAACTTGGTTCACTTGTTCGTTGTAACCCTAAATCCTCTGCCCAGGGGCTCCCCTGCTCTTGTCTGGACAGGTGCTGTATGACTGCACTGAGCATGCCCAGAAGTGCCTGCCTGGGCTTGCCACAGTCTTCACAGAGGAGTAGGGTTTCCCGTGGGGCCCTTACTCTCTTTGTTCTGGAGACACAGCTTTGAGAATCGTCTCCAAGGAACTCTTCCTTGCTGCCACTAACAAAACTTCCTTCTCTGTTTTACAGCCTCGTCCCACAAAGAAGCTTTGCGCTCACCGAAGGGGGGTTGGTCTCTGCAGTCACTAAGCACTTGACCCCACACTGAATTCTAAAATGCAGGACACTGGGAAAACCTTTTAACTGGGAGGACAGCCACAGAAAAGCCTGAGTTTCCACACAAATCAGAGTCAGAATAAAGTTTATCTGATATTTTATTTTAACAAACCTGGAAAAGTGTAGGCCAAAGAATTTAAGTGTTTAGGAATTCCTTCAAAATATTCCAAAATAGATGCTCAAACAACAAGAAGATTATCACATACTCGCTAGGGGAAATGGCTGAAATTACTTAAAGGACAGGAGAGAAGCTCACCTCAGAGTGGGCCAGGGGTACCTGAGCTGGGAGGAAAGGGGGTTCAAAGCTTATGGCACTGAGTTTCTGTTCTCAGCTGAAACCATCAACAGATGTCTGAGTGTCCTACAAAAGTGAAAGGAAGACATGGAACTGGAGTCCATGTGTTTCTATAAGAAAATACAGGCAAGTTTTGATGGAAAGCAGCCCCTCCCATCCAGAACACCACGGCCCTGCCCGCTGCCTGGCTGGAGACTCCCAGGCAAGACGACTAGCATGCAGAGCGCCCTCCTGATTTTCTTATTTTCGGTTTGGGAACTTCATTTCATCAGGAGAAATCCTTGGAGGGCCATTGATGATCTCTGGATATGTTGTTCAGTCCTCTACTGGAATTTCCCTAGAGCTGGACCACATGTTGGTGTGAAGGGCTTTTCAAATTTGGAGCACTTAGCCAGGCTAAAAGAATTCTGTGGTCCAAGAGAGAAGAGGCTCCTGAAAGGAGGGAAGGAAGGAGAGAGCACATTCTGCCAAGTTAAAGCCCCTCCCCAGCATAAACATCTTGAATGCTAAACCCCAACGCCAGCATCGCGAAGTGACAAAGTGACGTGGCGGTCCTCATCTATTTCCACAGGTACTCTCTGTGTTTTAAATGGCCCTACTTGATTCCTGATTGTCTTCCAAAGCAGGACGTATCAGATCTCAAGGTGCCTCTACGCCTGCTGCTGGGTAAGGGCTGCACCAGTAAGAGGAAGCAGGGAGAAGGCCACCTCCAGTGAGGACACTGAGGAGCCTGAGCTTTGCATGTCGCGTGACCTTCACACCACTCGAAACCAACACACTCTGATTTGGGCCCATTCATAGATGAAGGACCTGAAGCGTGGGAGGCTGATGCAGTCCATGGTGACGCAGCCAGCAAGCACCACACGCTGAAGGCACAGAGAGCTCCGGAGCCCATGACCCCAGAACCCACTTCTCTGTTGCCTCCACATTTTCTAGGATTTTCTTCTTTTAATAGGCTCATTCCTGAAGTCAGCACTTTATAAAAGTGAACATTCTATTCCCCTATGGTCTCACACACATGGTGTACTTACATAATTCTACTAGTTTAGAATAATACCAAAATAAGGGGTGGGGATAGACATCAAGAGAACACATTTTCTGAAAAAAATTGAACCCCTAAAGGAACATAAGGAAAAACTCTAATAATTTAATAGAACTTTCATAAAAGTAATATGCTAGATTGTTTAATTTAAAACTTCTTCAAAATGTGTTTATGATTATTAGATTGCTAGTTACAAAATTAAAACTTTCATTGCCTACAGGTATTGGTTAAAACAAATATGGCAAACTTTTATTTTATTTTATTTTGATACTGGGGATTGAACTCAGGGGCACTCGACCATTTTCAACTTACCTGTCAAGGAGAGAGGACTGATGGCTCTTTACGTCTAGTGCCAATCTTTTTTCAGGACAGGGGGCTCCCCGGAGAAGTTACTGTACCTGATTCCTAACAGCAAATTAATTAATTAATGTATGACAAAAAGTGACACTGGAATCCAGGAAATAAAGTGAAATGACAACCATCAAATATCATTATTCCTAACTTGAAAAAATGTTTCTCTAAAGCTTTAATTCAGTGACTATCAGAATCCCCTTGGAAAAGTGAGTAAATAAAGCAATAGTCATTACTTTACTAATCCTCAGCAATAATTTTTGAAATCCATATTCCGATGATAGATCATAGCTGAATTGCAAAACAAGGCAAGAAGATTTTAGATGCAGAGAAAATGTAATTGAATGGAGTTTTTTAGTTTTTGTTTGTTTTATTTTTTAAAGCTCACATATCACTGATTCTGTAACGGGCAACAGGACAGAGAGTAAATTTTCAGGGTATGTTATTTTGGAAAACAAACAAAAAATAAACAAAAAGCATCTTTTATTTAATAAAAAATCAAAGAACCTCTGGATTCAGTTTAAAATTTTAAAAGCTTGGATGCTGTCTCTCATTTCTCAGCAACAAGAAAAAGCTGAACAAACCAGAGTCAATGTCCTCTCTTTACTCATCAGAGAACCAAAAGTCAGAAATTAAATGTCACTCAAAAGCCTAGAGAAGCATAAAGTCCAGAGTCACTGCTAGCTTCTAAACAGAGGTCGGTGGCCATACACTAGCAGGATGATTAGATGGTGATTCTGTGCAATTGTGGAGGTAGTGTGTGGACTGGCAGGAAGGACAACCCCTGGCAGCCACAGCCAGGGGACTCGTGTTCCCAAGATTTATCAGAGCAAAACCATAGGAGGTCTTCAGGTGAGGTCTGAGGGACATTTCCTGCTTCCTGTCAGCCAGAGCAAGTGAAATCCTTGGGGGATGTTCAGCTCCGTCTCTGTAGTGGAGGACCACTCTCCAGGGGAAGGAGCCTCAGGCTCTGTCCCTGGGAGTGAAGTGACTTTGCTGTCCAGAGCATGCACCTGCCTGTCTGCCTCTGTACATAATTGTAAATGTGTATAATTGTGCATAATGGTACCAAACCTCAAAGTCAGACCTACTTCCTCCAGCCACACCCCACTTGCCTTCAGTAACCATACAATTAATCCATGAGTGAATTGATCCACTGATCAGGTTACATCTCTCATGATCTAATCATTTCACCTGTGAACAGTCTTGCATTGTTTCACACATGAGGTTTTGGGAGACACCTCATACCTAAGACATAACAGTCCACCCCTGGCCCCTGAAAGCTCATGCCCATCTCTCAATGCAAAATGAAAGATGGACTCAAAATGCAATGAGTCCATTTCCAGTATTCCCCACAGCCTTAACCAAAGTTCAAGTCCAAAACCTCATCTGAGACTCAAGGCAAACTCATAAATATTTTCCCCCGTAAAGGTCAAAAGCAAGTTATGTATACCCATACACAATGGAATACAGAATATATTTTTATTTGTCAAAGGAAATATAGGAGCATAGAAAGAAGGGATGGGATCAAAGCAAGACCAAACTCCAATTAGGAAAATAAATCCTGTAGCTCCACATCCAGCATCTGGGGTACAGGGCATCATGACATTCTCTCCAAAGGGCTTCTGTAGCGCCACTTCTGTGAACTCTTCTGAAACTTCATGAGCCCAGTCTTTACTGTTCAGAGTCCTATCAGCTCTTCTGAGCTCCTTCCAGAATCACCCATTATGTCCAACTCATATTCTAAACTTTTGCAGCTTGGCTCTCTAAACTCTTAAAAATGCCTCCTGCAAACCAGCTCCAAAAGCTTCTGAACCACATGGTCAGATTAGTCACAGCAACTACCCCACTTCTCAGTACCAATTTCTTTTTGAATCAGTCTTTTTTGTTGCTGTATCCTAAATTACTGACCAGAACAACTTAGGGGAGGAAAAGTTTATTTTGGCTCGTCCTTTCAGAGGTTCAGTCTATGGTTAACTGACTTCATAGCCCTGGGACTGAAGTGGGGCAGGGTTTCAGGGTGGAAGGGCGTGAAAAGGAAAGTAGCTCAGGACACGGCCACCAGGAAGCAGAGAGAGTGCTGCTCACCAGAGACAAACTGTAAACCCCAATGGCACACCATCGGAGACCTAGTTCCTCTAGCCAAACCCTACCTGCCTGCATTCACTACCCAGGTAATACATCAGTGAATTAATTCACTGTCTAGGTTACAACTCTCATAATGTAATCATTTATTCTCTTAACATTCTTGCATTATCTCACACATGAGCTTTTGGTGGACACTTCTTATCTGGACCATAGCACACATGAATTTACATGTATACGGTATGAAGAATCTACAATGAAACTATGATATTTACCATGCCAATTTGGCAAGGCTGGTTACTAGATAAAAGATCTAAAGTCCATTCTTTCAAAATGTCAGAAAACATGACAGAAAATTTAAATACATGATTTATAATAAAATAGTGAAGGATAAATCCAAAAAATGCTTTAAAACCCTACATGGAAAATTATAAAACATTGAAAAAGTTTTGCAGACTTAAGTAGGTGGAGAAGACTTAAATGAGCGAGAGTAACACATCAATGTGTTGGAAGATGAAAGCTGAGCCAACCTCAAATACGTCCACTGACTCACTGCAGCACGGTAATGATCCCAGCAGGAAGATTTTTGCACCAATTGACAATGTGATTTTAAAATTTGTATGGAAGTTCTAAGGGCCAACAAAAGTCAAAGTGTCACAACTGAAGGAAATTATACCAGAGCACATGGGTAATAGATTTTCACATCAGAGTCCTGGTGATTCTCTTTTGTCTAGTGAGGCAGTACTTAAAATATCTAAGGAACTGCGGGCACTTTCTCCTTGTATAAAGCCTCTGGCCTGTACTTTCTCACCTCACCTGCAGAGAGAAGTCATATAATCCAAGTGCTTGCTCCTCTGCTCCAGCTGAAATCTCTACGCAGTGTGTGATCTACTGCTGCACAGAGGCTGACCTTGAGATTCGTGCTGGGGTTTGCCTCTTGCCTGAGTTTGCAAAACATATTTTGAAACACCTGTATAAACATGATGATGATATTTTAAAAGATCTCTAATGAGAAAAGGGCAGAGAAGCCACATTTTGCTGGAGTTTAGGTTGGAAGGAGGCAGTTGGCAGCTGTGGGTGGCTGTGGGTACACACTGCAGATCCTGAAGGGATGAGCTTCTCAAGTTCAGTTCCACACTGAACATATTCAGTGTCTGGGGCTCAGAAGAATTCTGTGAATTTGAAGTTGTATATTTCCCTGTGTATCTTTTACCCATCCCCATCACTTAAATTTTGAATTATAACTATTTCCCACTTTAAGAATAGTAATTGCAAACATTAACGCCACAGTGAATATTTATATCATGGTTTATGTCGCATCAATCTGTTTAAGTCATGAATTTTCATTTAAAAATGAAACGTTCTCTGTCTTTTAAACACAAACTTACTTTTATAAAATATTTAAGTCATCTTCAAGAATGTGGGTCTCACTTTTCCACATAAAGGAAGATAGAATATAAAAATACGTAAATTATGCCACTAAGTTTTAAAAGTTGAGATGGGGCCAGATATCAGCCCCCGCTATCTTGGGAGCTACCTGGTGTCTCCCAAATGTGTGCACCCACTCTGGCTGCTGCGACATAGACAGAAGTCATGTTTCAATTGTTTTCCAGTTTGCCACTGCCACTGATAGCGCAGTGTACAAGGCCACATGTGCTCTGGCAGCCGGTCCCTGCTGCAGACTGTGCTCACTACCCGCCCACCCATCCACGAGGCAGCCAGGTGCAGGCCAAGGATCTCACGGCTCCACATCAGTTCCAGGTATTGAACGTCAACAAAGGAATCTTTAGTTTTACATTTTTTAATGCCTCAAAATGAAATAATATACATTCTTCGAATCTAGATTTATGTGTCTTTTTGTGTCTTCCAATTTTCATTTGCTGTGATATTTGATTTTTTAAAAAGCTCTGTTTCCTAGATTTATGGTTATTTCATTTTGATATTTTCTATAAACAAGTTTTAATACATGTTCTAAACACTGATGAAACCTCCTAATTTCCAATTCCCAAAAATAATCCCCAGTAATAGTAAGTAAATAGTATGCATGAAGTTCTTAGGAGATACGTTCAAATGTCATCTCATTTAACAGGCACAGAACTGCATGAGTGCGGCAAGATCAGATTGCGGCTCCCACAACTCGGATGAGGGAGTGGACGCGCATGGGAGGTAGACTGCAGCCCCAGGCTGTGTAGAGGAGTGGGATCCGCAGCCAGCCTGGTATCAGCCCTCCTGTGCCTTCCCACCAGCGTTTGGGTCCCACAGGTGAACGTGTCCTGTACCTGCAGCCATGACTGACGAAAGGAAGGACACATGCAACCTACAAGCTTGGTGGGTGCGAACCTGGGCAGTAAAGGGACCAGGTGAACAAGTTCACTGATTTTATTTTTAATTTTCAGTTCTGCACTGCAGCTCATAAGGAAAGAATAGGCCAGAAGCAGTGGCACATGCCCGTGATCCCAGCGGCTGGGGAGGCTGAGGCAGGAGGATCACAAGTTCCAAGCCAGCCTCTGCCAAAGCGAGGCACTAAGCAGCTCAATGAGACCCTGTCTCTAAATAAAATACAAAATAGAGCTGGGGATGTGGCTCAGTGGTCAAGTGCCCCTGAGTTCAATCTTTGGTACCCCAGAATAAATAAAAGAAAGAATAGACTGAAAACATTTTCAGGCGCCAGTGCCCGTGAGACCTGACTTAAGGAGAGAATGCTGCTGAATTGCACAGCCCTGTGGAGGCTCACGCGGCCGTGCGAACCTCTGCTCCGTTTGCCTCTGCTGGCTGAGGCTGAGAAAGTTCCACCCAGACATTAAGAGCCAGAATACTTGGGGCTGAAAGTGGTGTATTATTAACATTTCTCTAAGATTTCAAGTCGTAAATTAGGGTTTTTACTCTCTAATTGACCTATTACTCATTCAAATAGCCTCTACTGGATAATCGATGTGTAAATATTCTGTAAGAATGGTTGGTATAAAGAGTTTGGTTATTTTGTTTAACATTAGGAAAGCATTATTTGTTTAAGAAAAAAAGATCACATAGTTTAAAAACCTGGACTTCACAGCGAAGAATTCAAATATATTGTTATATATTTTTCACTTTTTCTGGAATAGGGAAATTAAAAAAGAATGTAACTATTCAAAAATATGGTGATGTTGAGGTTGGCAAAACTTCATTTTCACTGTTTGAGAGAATTACAAAAAGAACAAAGAGAAACTGAAATGCAATATATTTGTCAAAATGTTATACACAGAATTTTACTTCCATGGACACGTAAAATTTAACTGTTAAATCTTATATAACTGTATAAGCTTTGCCTTCCTTACTAAGATAGATTATATAACCTAATAGAATAATTCCTCAGCTAAATAACATGGCTCGCATAAGAGGAAAACATTCAGACTTAGTTTCTAAAAACATTTTATGGAATATATGAAATACATATGATTAGCAGTTACTAGATTTACTTCCAAATTAGCATTATTAAATAAAAAGCAGCTGAAAAGATCAGATTATTTTATTCACTTTAGAAAACTGAAACTCCTGCGCTGGCACCCTGTTTCCAGACTGTGCAAATGCAGATGAACCTCCGTGGTGCAGGCATTCACGCAGGCTGGTGTGCTGCAGTGGGGATCCTGGGGGTCCTGGACAGGTAGCCCCGTTGCTGGCCGTGGGCTGGGGTGAGGAGCCCCGCACAGGAGGTGCGTGGAGCCTTGCAGTGGGGCTGTTGCCCTCCTCGCCTCTGCCGAGCAGGGCGGGGGGGGCGGGGATCACGTGGCTGAAAACACCTGAGTTCAAACAGGTGGAGACCGGAACAAAACAGTCTGTATGACATGTGTTTTTCTCTTTTGAGTCATAGGCAAGCAGTCAAGATGGTCCTGCTTATTCAAGTAATCACAGCTTCTAAGATCACGCCCACCACTCATGACTGGTCTGTGACTTTTGCACATTGTCCCCGGAGCCTGGACACAAGGCACGACTGGTGCTGCAGAGGAGGCACAGGTGTCACCCAGCACGTGCTCTTGACCAGAAGGAGAAACTAGCCTGGACCAAGCTAGACCTGCATGACTCCTTGAGGCTTTTTCTACTTCTTTATTTTCCTTAAAATAGAAAATGGCTTTGGAATCCTGCTCGGCCATGCCTCGCGGTCTGCACTCAGCACCTATGTGCAGGCAGGTAGCCCACTCTTTCAATAGGTGAGCATTGGTTTCCATCTGGACAGCCCCTCAAGGCCCTGGGTGGATGGCTTAGACCTCAGCCTGCCACTCTGGGAGGTGCAGGGAACTGTAAGAGGTGGGACCTGGTAGGGTCTCCAGGTGTTGGGCTGCTCTCAAAGGAGCTGTGGACCTGGGTCCCTCCTCCCTCTCCTCTTCCTTGTCATGAGGTGAGTGACTCTGCTGCTCTGTGTCTTCCTGCCATGACCGGCTGCCTCACCACAGGCCCAAAGCAGTGAGCTCAGCTGTCTCGGACTGACAGCTCCCAAACTGTGAGTTAAAATAAGCATTTCCTCTTTTTAAGTGGATGAGGCCAGGCATTTTGCCCTCGTGAAGAAAGGCTGGCTGACACCACGGTTGATCATCCTTGCTGGACACACCTGCTTCCCTGGAGGCTTGCGTTTACCACTATGCTTCAGAGCATCAAGGAGGAATGTGGTAACTATTTGCTGAACAATATCATGGAGCTCAACTCACATGTGAGGTCCTGACAGGTGTCTGTATGATTTTTGCAGTGATTAAATAGCACAGTGCACATGTGAAAAGCAAGTCCAGGACTGTGCGATGAAAGCCCGTTCTGCACGCAGCGCTCACAGAATCTAAAGTTCAACGTCCAGTGCTAGAGCCTGGGGTAGTGGCCAGGGGTTTCTGATCTCTCTTGTTCTGCCACTAGTCAGCCCTAGTAGCTGTCTAGAAATGCTCTAGCTGTCTTGCTTTGGCTCTTCATTTTTGGAATTTTGGCTCTTGGTGCAAAAGAACAAGATGGCCATTGAGAACACCTGGAGAAGTGGGAGGGCCCACAGGGCAGGGCTTCGCCTTTCAAACCAGGTAGGACATTAGCACCTGTTCCTATTTCAACTTCATGAGTCTCTTACCATGTGATGCACAGGCACGGGGTGGTCCACGTGGGATATTAAAGACCCCAGCATGACAGGCCGCCAATCAGAATCATGGCTGCTTGTTACCCTGTGGACGTCAGCACGCCTGCGACCTCTGGAGGGGCCACGTCTGTGCCGGTGCACTCTGCCTGGTCACAGGAGAAGCCCTTGGTGAAGGAAGGTGCGTTCATCCTGTTTGTTGAATGTTGCCTTCCGTGAATAAAGCCCCGCCGTGCTCTCGTTTGAACTCAGGGAGAGGCTTCACAGGAGGCTTGGCAAGCAAGAGGCGGAACCCAGACTGAAGGACCAGCTACCCTAACAAGGTCAGGGAGCGTGTGACGGCAGAGGGCGAGGGAGCGCCCGACCCCTGCACAGGGGCAGCACACATGCTGCACGGACAGGAAGCGGGCAGCTCATCCAGAATCGGAGGGAATACCCACGTGGGCAGGGGAGGCGGCATGGCGGGCAGCACTGTGGGGCTTGGTGTCTTGGTATCCCCTGGTCGCAAAGCAGGTGAGGACACGAGGAAAAGTGACTCGGTGATGTTCGGCCCTGTGAAGTGAGTGGACGGACGGGTGCAGCAGGGACAGGGACAGGAGAACAAGCCAGGGGACGGTGCCATCATTCTGCAGGGACAGACATGTCAACAGCTCCTCAACCTCCTTGTGAAAATGCAGAGAACACGATGGGTGGGAATGGCCACAGGTAGAGACAGAGGAGGAGCATGCCTCGCTCCATGGCCAGGACCCGGTCTGCGCAAAGCCACTCAGCAGAGCCCCCTCCGAGGCCTGGCCGGGGAGGCTCAGGAGCTGGCTGTGGGGCTCAGCTGGACCCCGGGAGCTGTGATAGCTGGTGACTTTCTTCCCCTGGGTGGAGCTGTGCCTTCTGGATGCTGTCTCCACTCAATGCCTCCCCCACCTAGAAGCCCAAAGCAGCGGCAACGTGATTCTGCTCACCGAGGCGCTGGGCTGGAAGGGCACAGAGGGATGGGAGACAGTGACTCCTAACAACATCCAGACCCGGGGCCAGGCGGGAGACTGAGCGCATCTCAGGCTGGTGACACCCTGCCAGGCCTTTGGGCTGGAGGCCCCAAGGACCACCTCCCTGCCTTGGGCTTGGCCTGGTCTCGTCACGCCCTGGTGGTCTCAGGGAAGGTGGGCTAGTTGGACGCCACTGGCTTTGGGCCCAGGGGAGAGGTGAAGTCCACACTGCCTTCTGTGTGACAGTGACTACAGGCTTGGAGTGACCCACTTGGTTCATGTGGAGGGTCTCTCAGCCCCCTCCCAGATCCAACCCTCAGTCCCTGTTAGGGGAGCACCGCATCCTGATGGAGCAGGAGGACCAAAGACACTGCAGCCACCAGTAGAAAACAGAACATCTCTGTGTCCTGCAGCCGGACCCTGGTGCTCAGCAGGGGTCACAGAGACAGGAGTGATTCACGTGGCTCAGCATTGTCCATGGGCCTCAGCATGGCTCATGTGGACCCCAGCCTGGCTCACGTGGACCTCAGTGTGCTCAGGTGGACCTCAGCCTGGCTCATGTGGACCTCAATGTGGCTCACATGGACCTCAATGTGGCTCACGTGGACCTCAGTGAGCTCAGGTGGACCTCAGCCTGGCTCATGTGGACCTCAGTGTGGCTCACCTGGACCTCAATGTGGCTCACGTGGACCTCAGTGAGCTCAGGTGGACCTCAGCCTGGCTCACGCAGACCTCACTGTGGCTCATTTGGGTCTCACCGTGGCTCACATGGACCTCAATGTGGCTCACATGGACCTCAATGTGGCTCACGTGGACCTCAGTGTGCTCAGGTGGACCTCAGCGTGGCTCATTGGGGTCTCACCGTGGCTCACATGGACCTCAGCTGTGCACCTCTCTTAGCGCTGCCCAGATCCCATGATGAAGTGTGAGGAGCTGGGCGGTTACCCCATGCTTCCTTCTTATGTTTTAGTCTCCAAAATGATATTTCAGCTGCAAAAAAAGTAATGTTTAT
>PVHX01025011.1:0-23081 GCA_004024805.1 Geosciurus inauris | reverse complement strand
TTATGTGTGTGTGTGTGTGGGTGTGACAAAGCAAGAAGAAAAAATTTATGATGTCTATCTTCTCTTTGCCTACTATTTTCTATAATTAATTTTACATTAACTTATTATTTCTAATGTTTTAGTTTATTATACTGATACATAATATTGGGATTCATTTTGACATAATCAGACATACATAGAATATTTACTCTGTTTTAGTCCCCAGTACTTCCTCTTTTCCTTTCCTCCTCCCATCCCCTGTTCCATTTCCCCTCCTGGTTTTCCTTTTATTTATTTATTGTTTGTAATTGGTACTTCATCAACATATATAAAGGTGAAATTATTATTTTAAATTTTTTAAATTTAAAAATGTCAAAGAAGTTTTATGACCAAAGTAGAAGAGGAATAAATATCATCCAGTAATGTATAAAGTCTTTTGAGAGTTTACATATTCATTATGAGGGTAGAAAGTATCTTCTTTATATGAGAAATAGTCACATCATGTTATGTGAAAAATAATCATGTTATGTGAAAAATAATATGTTGAAAATACTTTTTGTCATTTGGAATCTAAATATGAACAAAAGAATGAGTATGGATATTGAATTGCCTGTGGATTAGACCATGCCAGGTTATGTCCAATCAGCGTACTTTACCCACTGATATACTTGCATGTCACACAGCAGAAATTCAGACTTGTTTCTGAGTTTCCATTGGCAACAGAGTTCAGTGTTAAATTCTGTCAATAAAAAGAATCCACATGATATTTGGAAAATGGAAGAGACTGGAGAAGCTACTATTTTAGTAGCTTTATAGGAAAGCTCAAGGAATCACAAATATGAGTTTGCATTAGACATAGAATAAGCTCCTGTTAATCATTTGCCTTATTCCTGCACAAAATTGAGATCATCATCACTGGGTTACCTGTGGTTTCTACAATTTCAGAGTTCCTGAAAGCCAAAAATGTTATTTATCTAACTTGATTTCTGAAACACTTTCCATGATTAATTCTCTATATTAAATCCCTTTCTACTTGAAATGGTTAGAATGGCATCTGTCAGAGTGATTCCTGATGAATGCAGACATAGATTCATATCTTATACTGAGGGGGAAGTGTCTAGAGAGTTATAAATGAAAGTTATTGCATTAAATCAAAATCACACTTGAAAATTGGACAAATTAGGGACCAAAACATGACCTAAACATTCCAATACATTTTTTGTAAGCATGGGAGCATGCTGTTCCCTCATTATTGTAGCCAAAGATGAAATTAATGGCTTGATTTTAGAAGTCATATTAAATGAAAAATGCATAATTAAGTATTGAAATTGCACTCCACACAAATAGCTGCTCACTTCATGTGAGACATTTCTTAACTGGGACCACTGAATGTAACAGCACTGCTCTAATAATGCAAACCCCAACTTATGTTTCTCACTTTATTTTCTTTTTGTGCAGTAATTGAGATTGTTTGTGGTCAACTAATTGCCCACATTAGTTGAACTATTCTTCTTCTCTCTCTCCATTTCTTTCAATATTTCTCACTCTATCACATGCTCTCCTGAAAATTGAACTTGCCTAAGTACAATGTATGTATTATTTATGTCCATTGAGTATCCTTTCTGCCTTCTATTTATGCCCTTGAATTATTCATTTCTAGATATCAATATTAACATATTATAATCTAGGTCTTAAATAATTTAAGTCTTATTAGAAAATTTGTTGCTCAAATTATATTTTATTCTTAACATTCAGTTTAATAATTTGGATCAGGAAATGATTCAAAACTGTCATCAGTAAGTCTTTAATATAATTGCATATAATAGAGATTTTAAGATTTTAGGAAGTGACAAAATATTTCTTTAAACCAATTAGGAAAACAGTGAAAACACTATATCACAAATACAGTTATGTTTGAGACTACATTGAAGTTTCCACTATGGCTATGTTGGTAACTGAAAAAAGATCTGAGCATGTATCTTGCTTAAAAGCTAGTAAGATAGCCTATTGCCATTTCATAGATACTGGCACAAAAAACAAAACCCCTTCATCACAGGTGAAGAACCTTAGTGCCTACTGCACAATTGACACCAACATCATCAGTTATTTGTGCCAGTTTTCCTTGTCTTAAGTTCCACAAGGGTAACACAGATTGGGCAAAGAGAGATATTTGGATATTTGCACACAGTGGGTTGCATTTCAGAATAGCAACTTTGAACTTAGTGAGTTTAAATCGTTTTTTCATAGTGGACAGCAAGCATGACTACCCATTTATCCAGATGAATACATTATCTTTATTATAGTGGAATATAAGTGAACTTGTCCTTTGATCCAATGGAAGACACTATCTTGATTTTCCAAGTCTATATTTGAAAAAAATAAGAACAAAGACAATGCCTTTTGCTCACGAGATGTATGCATACATAAGAATCCCATGGTAGGGGCTGGGGTTGTGGCTCAGTGGCAGAACACTTGCCTCGCACATGTAAGTCTCTGGGTTCGATCCTCAGCACCACATAAAAATAAATAAACAAAAAGCCGGGCGCGGTGGCTCACGCTTGTAATCCCAGCACTTAGGGAGGCTGAGACAGGAGGATCGCGAGTTCAAAGCCAGCCTCAGCAACTGCGAGGCACTAAGCAACTCAGTGAGACCCTGTCTCTACATAAAACACAAAATAGGGCTGGGGATGTGGCTCAGTGGTCGAGTGCCCCTGAGTTCAGTCCCTGGTGCCAAAAAAATAAATAAATAAAAAATAAAAAATAAATAAATAAATAAATAAATAAATAAACAAAATAAAGACACTGTGTCTATGTATAACTAAAAAATATATTTTTTAAAAAAGAATCCCATGGAATATTGTCTCCCATAGACTGCTTTGTAGGCTGTTGCTGATCTTTTCATCAAGACTTGCTTTCCACTGTCTGGGAAATAAATTATCCAATGTACAGTCTCAGAATATTTCTGACTTGAAGGGTTTATATTTACTCAAAGGCATACAAAAAAGTTTCTTATGATTTTAAATGATATGTACTCTCAGAAATAAAGTAAAAGTAGGGATAATAGCTCCGACATTGATTTTCTGAATGTGAAAACCAAAATAAAGGAAATGAAAGAGCTTATCCACATTTCACTTTTTTCCCGAGAGACAAAATCTTATTAAGTAAAAACCAGATATAAAAAATACCCTTTTCCTAACCTCAGACATCTTCTTATTCCAAAGAAAGTAAGTTCTATGATGTGTAGCAAAGAGATCTCAGTGCAATACTTTGTTTCTCAATCAATGAAAGTAGGATTGAGGATAGATAATACCCTATCCATAATTTGTTTATAAATAACACAAAAGAGGTGATTTTTTATCCTAAGAAGAGAGAGTGCACTACAATTACTGCATGTCAAATATACATATGCATGCACACACAGCCACACATAAAAAACAATAATGACATTCTACTATGTCCATGTTATGATCAATTTGATTTTTTAAAAGGAAGAACTTTAGGCCTGTTCTTTCCCTCTCCATTTTATGATTTTAGAAAATGAGTCGTGTGGAAGCTGGATAGATTGTCAAATCAATGGTAGAAACATGTAACCTGAATGCACTACCTACCATCAATCCTTAGCAAGAGCAAAAGAGAGAGAAAATTTATTTTAGTCCAATTATCAAGGAAGCCTCTCACCATTTATGAGCATTCATAGTTTTATTCTAAAAATGTAGATTTCATTCTATGATTTGTTTTACCCTTTAGGATAAAAAGCTCTACACATATGCAGCTAGATATTAGGAGGATCGGGGTAGAATGAGGGAGGAAATTATTCAAAAAAATGAGAATAGTAAGAGCAGTTGAGTTTGCCCTGAGCCTGGCTGGGAGTGGCCTGAGCTTAGGAATGAGGATCTGACTCAGTGTGGTTGCAGTTAAAAATGAAAACTTGAAATTCTGTGGTCTAGATGCACATGTGCACAAAAGACAAGGAGTTGGAGGCTCAAGTCTGGCAGGCAGTCAGGGAGTGGATCAAGGAAGAAGGCAAGCAGTGAATCAAAGACCAAACCCTTGCATCCAGACATCAGCAAGTAGATGAATCAAATAATCAGGATCAGCTGATGGTAAATGATGGAGGCAATCAGGAGATTAGTGGAAAACAAATAAATAAAATAAAATGAAA
The DNA here is from genome assembly GCA_004024805.1 of Geosciurus inauris. NCBI lineage: Eukaryota > Metazoa > Chordata > Mammalia > Rodentia > Sciuridae > Geosciurus > Geosciurus inauris. The sequence goes on along the minus strand of PVHX01025011.1, from coordinate 18,940 downwards.
TATAATTAGGGATGATCAAACAAGAAAAGAGATAGTTCCTTTCCTAAATTTCCTGACTTGTTTTTTTTCCTGAGCCTGAGCACAATTCCTGCTTCCAATCAACTTACTTTATAAAGAGAATAAAGTGTGAGTCTATCTTTCACATACCTTGATGAGTTCTTTCTTTTTCTTTTTTGTAATAGACATCGAACATTAGAATGTCTTGTCAATTATGTGTTTTTAAAGGTAATAGAGACCAGTATTGATGAACAAAGCACTCCACTACCATGGAGACACTTGCTCTCCCTGCTCAAGTTCTGCATGAGAAACCATTTTTGTTCCTTCAAGAATAAGCAGAAATGATGTTTTATAGCAGAAACAAAAATGTAAAAATCATATCTGGTATTGCATCCAAACAAGAAAATATATCACAACAAAAAATGTATTGCTCCAACCGCCAGAGGTGCAATTTAAAATCAAGTCTCAAGACTTCTTCAAAAAATGAGAAGAACTATATTTTCACCAGCTGTTAGTCTCAGAAACCCAACCACAACAAATGTGCATGAGGAGGACCTTTCTTATGCTTTAAGTCATGGCATGGCCAAAAGTTTGGACCCCTTGAAGGACTGCACATGTACAAAAAGAGACTATCCATACCACGAGTCATGTGTTGAAGTGTGCTTGAAGTGCATTTAAGTGGTTACCATGACAACTGTCAAGAGGAATATTTGATATTTGGTAGTATGGGTATGAAAATCATTAAACACCACAAGAATGGGGTCACATGGTCATATGACCAAGTAGGCCCTGAAGCAACTTGTGTTCAGTTATTCCCATTGTGGTTTTTTATCTCAGCCTTCCAATAAGTGTCACTATAAAAGGCCCAGTCACTGTTAGTAAATAAATGCTTATGACAATCTTAAAGCAATATTTCCTCATTTTTCTTTCATCTCTAAACAAACATGTTAAACGTGCCTATGCAAAGAGCAACAAAATTAAGAAAAATATGTAAACTATTAGCACAAAACCATTTTGCATCCTTCCCAGAAAAAGTGTTTTGTGCACAATTTTATCATTTTCTTCTTTTTAAGAAAGGTATTGAAAGTCACATTTCAGGAGAGTTTGCCTTGCTGAACAAAATGTAAATGAGAATTTATTCACTTGTTGATTCAGTTCCAGGAGGGCGGGGAGCGAGCAGTATAAAGGATGTTGAGACTCCTGATGATTTTATTGAAAGTGTGTTCCATCTTCAGAAGTAAGCCACATACACACAATGTACCTAATAGGAATGAATTCTGAATGCTATGTACAGAATTGCAAACACTGGTGAATCTTTGCTATTTTTCCAAGACTGCTACTTTTTATTTGATTGCCAAAACTCTATTTTTTCTAATTTAAGTTATATGTATGCTACACATATGTAATTTTTAACATATGCAATTTTTTCAATGATTTGTTCCTTGCACCTACTACAGTTGCTGCTGGTTAACATCAGTTTTAGCTGGGTAGTACAGGAGCTGGGCATGCTGTTTGATGGCTGGATCCTACATGAGCTGCAACAATCTCAATTTCCCCTTTCTTGTGTATCCAGATGATGGGAATCTCTGGTAGGAAGCCTAGATGGGTGGATATAGTTGAGGCTTAGAATAAAAGATGACAGAGAGCTGGAATAGAGGTCAAAGTGGAACTGTTATAGAATTATAATCAATTGGTTAGAAAGGGAGCTATGTGGTTAGTCAGATAAATTTTGAGAGCTGACTAGAAAATGAAATACCCAGGCCATAGGACATAGTGATCTAAAGGCGAATTCCAATAGATGGAATCTTTTTAAGCAAAATCCAAAATCTCTTGGTTGCAGCCCACATAAAAAGAACCATTATTTTCCAGTGATTAGGAAGGCTGAAAAAAACAAGGGGAAAACATGAGTAGAGAAGGAGACTTATGAAATCTTAAAAGGAAGAGGAGGAGGAGGAGGAAAAGGGGAGGAAGAGGAGGAGGAGGAGGAGGTGGAGGAAGAGGACATCTGCAAAACATCTCAATATTAGGTAGACTGATTGATTATTATTTATTGGGCAGGATTATTATTCTCAAACAACTGGATTACTGCAGAGTGCTACCCATTCAGATGAAAGAGACTTAAAAGACAAGGTATTATCATAAATTAGTTACTTAAATAATATATGACAGCTAAAGTTACATATCCATTACATAATAGTAAGTGTTCTTTTCTTCCACAAATTATACATTTTATACAATTCTCTGACAATTGGTTGATTATGAAAGTATCAAGCCTCACTGTTGTTAGAGCATTATCTATATTATTCAATGACCTTGGTGAAGTGACAATACCCATTGCACTCAATGGCCAGGCTCTGAGACCATTTTCCTGGTTCCTCAATGTTTGCTGATGGTGCTATTTTGTCCTGGATTTGAAATGTCAGAGTGACTTTTAAACTTTACATTTCTAATATCTAGATGCCTATTATATCCAGATAATATCTGAACTCCCAGGTTATTTTTTTAAATGATTCTATAACAATATATTTATTTTATTTATTTATTTTTATGTGGTGCTGAGGATTGAACCCAGTGCCTCATGCGTGCTGGGCAAGCGCTGTACCACTGAGCCACATCCACAGCCCTCCCAGGCTCTTCATACTCTGATAGCAGCCTCTCCTCACAGTCATCATCATCCACATCATTGCAAACAGTTATTTAGCATTTATTATTCATTAACCCCTTAAATCATAGCAACTGTATAAATTAGGTTATATTATTGTCCTCATGTTACCAATAGGGACATAGTGACATTACCAAACCACACTGCATGTAATGGAACTGAGATGCAAACCCTAGTCAGTTCGCTCTGAAACCTATAGAACTTACTGAAGCTGCTTTAAAAACACAAGGATGAACTGGGCACTGTGGTGCATGCCTCTAATTCCAGTGATTCAGGAAGCTGAAGAAGGAGGATGGCAAGTTTGAGGCCAGCCTCAGCAACTTAGCTAAGCCTTAAACAACTTAGTGAGACCCTCTCTAAAAATAAAATAAATAATAAATAAAAAGGGCTGGGGATTACGCTTCTCAGAGTTCAATCCCCAGTACCACATACATATGCACAAACACACAGAGAGATGAATTTTATAATACATTTATAATGTATTTATAATACATTTATAAATTTGAGGTGTTTACATTTTTTAAAGTAGCAAGAACTAAGGAGGGTCATAGAAAATTAATCTTAAAAAATAAAAAGAAAAATATGCTTATAATATAAAATTATCTTGCACAAAGAAGATGAACAAAGAAAAAATTTGTTGTCAGGGACTGAGGAAGCAAAAATTATTTTGTGGTATATGTAGTTCCAGCTAAACTTCTCAGAAACTTGTTGGTTTCTGACCAGCAAATTAGCTTTTGAAAAAAAAGGAATTTATTTTGGACTCCATCTCCCAAGATGACATCAGGACAAATTCTCTTCACCAGTTGAAAACAGATGTGCTCCAGAGCTACTACCCTCAAGTTCTCTCCTCTTCCCACTGTTTCCTCTTAGTTTTCCTTTTTTTTTTTCTTTTTTTTTTTTGGTACTGGGGATTGAACTCAGGGGTACTCGGCCACTGAGCCACATCCCCAGCCCTATTTTGTGTTTTATGTAGAGACAGGGTCTCACTGAGTTGCTTAGTGCCTCGCCGTTGCTGAGGCTGGCTTTGAACTCGTGATTCTCCTGTCTCAGCCTCCCAAAGTGCTGGGATTACAGGCATGTGCCACTACACCCAGCTTAGTTTTCCTTTTCACTTGACTGTCTCTTGGAGTTGACTCCCTGAGTGCACACAGACACAGGACACTTACTTCATGACAAAATAAGAACCCCAATTACAACCTCACTCACTTGGACTTTTCTTAGGCTTTTTGCCAGAGAGCAAATTATAAGCCCTCTTTGCCTTTTCCATTTAGAAATTCTGTGAAGAATTCCCTTTCACTTGATACTTGGCCTTCTCTGGAAGCTGATTCCTTCAGTATAAAAATTCAAGTCCCTTTCTTCCCTTTTTAGCTCAGTGCTAGGTACCTTTCACTTGGCTTACTCCCCGGATTGCTTCCTGTGCACAAACATGCAGGTTCTTTCCTGTCCTTAATCATAGCATCCCTACATCGAATGCCCTTTTTAGTCTATAATTCCTCAAGAATACATAAATTGGTACTTGCTGTATGATCCTCTTAGGAATCCAGCATAGGACTCTTGTTTACTTGGCCTTCTCTGGAAGTTGATTTGAGGTGTACACACATATTACGGAGCCTCATCTCCATAGCATTTTTGGCAAAGACACAACCTGGAATACAATCAGTGTTCATTTGGTTTATAGTAAACTAGAATTTTTTACATAGCAAATCTTGGTGGGATTTTGCACAGGGGAGTTCCGGGGTCATTTTTCTTACATTTTTGAATTCTTTTTTACTTTGTTAAAACATTTTTTCAATACTAAAAGCAGTTTATTTCACCCAGAAGGGCCTGTTGATGTAGGGAACAATCCTCTTTGTTATTTTTTTTAATTTTTTTTATTTTTTGTGGTACCAGCTATTGAACTCAGGGGCACTCGGCCACTGAGCCACAACCCCAGCCCTATTTTGTGTTTTACGTAGAGACAGGGTCTCACTGAGTTGCTTAGCACCTTGCCGTTGCTGAGGCTGGTTTTGAACTCACAATCCTCCTGTCTCAGCCTCCCAAAGTGCTAGAATTACAGGAGTGCGCCACCACACCCGGCTCCTCTTTGTTATTTAAATATAGGACTAATTGCCATCTCCCTTGCTTCATTAAAAATCTACCTAGTTCCTCTTTCTGTTCTGGGAATATTTTCAAAATGCATTGCAGGATGTCTGAAACTAAAATTCTAGGAGCCAGTTTCTGGTTCTACAAGGTCTACTATTGTCAATAAGCTTCAGAGGTCAGAAATGAAAAGTGATACATTGTAATAAGCCTGTGAAGTCTCAAGCATCTTTGCAGTTATGAGCATGTAGCTTATGCTATAGGAATAGAGTTCTTCATGTCCAAAAGTCAAGGATGTAATCTGTTCTGCATTACATAATGTGCAGCTCAGGACATGAGCCTCAGAGTTAAGGACCTGTTATAAGTCATGTTTTTGTTTTGTTTTGTTTTGTTTTTATTGGGCACAATGAATTCAAATAGAACATCCTGCAATTGCTGTATAAAAACACCCATAGGAAATTCTGGAGAAAGGGAGAGCAGTATAGACAGATGAAAATGAACTTTGGCTAGTCGTTTCTCAAGAAACCATTGGCTCACCATTGTCTTACCAGATGGATTAACATCCTTGTGGACCATCAAAATAAGGATTGGCCTGAAAAAATGCCTCCATTGGGATGATTTTATCGTAAATCGTATTTTTTGTAAACTCAAACATTTTTTGGTTGAGGGCATTTTTCATGTTTCCCTTCTTTTTTGAAGCAAGTGGACAGTTTGTTTCAACAGGAAATGGGATTATTACTTTGCCAGCTCATGGTAATGTTCAGGGTCAGTTTCTTTCTGAGTGAAGGCAAGTCAGCTTCTATAGATGTCTATCTGCTGCTTTAAAGGACTCATAAGTTATAGGAAAATCACAGTCCTGTCAGGCAGACATCAAACTGTGGAAGTATATAACTACATCACTCTGGGTATAAGATTGAGATTTATTTTATAATTATTTTTTTCTTCACATAATAGGTAGGCAGCAATATAAGTTTTGTAGTTCTAACTATAGCAGATAGAGCCTTCTTCACATGCTACAGCTGAAAATAAAATCACAATGGTTTTAATAATCAGCTCAGTATTTCTATGAGTTTTCCTCTCAACACCACAATATTATTCACCCCTCTCTCCCATAGGCACATCATCAGGATTACCCTGCTACAGCTATATTGCTGGGAGAACACTTACTGGAATACTATTCTGTGGGAACTACCTCATGTCTGGAGTTGAAGCAACTAGAATTTGAGCGATTCTTCATCCACCACCAGAAGTAAATATCAGGTAGCTCATAGTGAAACCAGAGACTGAGGTGTGTGCTTTCGAAGGTGATTCACCATAAGCAGAACCCACAGAGTTTTTAAACGAGCTTTATGGCTATCCATAGTAGTTGGGTTCATTCCAACAAACTTATACATGCATGGAAATCTATTTCGGTTCATCATGCCCCGTTTTCCCTTGCCCTTTGCTCTCTTATCCTCCCTCCCCTCTCCCCTTCTCCTTCCTCTACTCTACTAGACTTCCTTTCACTCTATTAATTTATATTTGATTGGTACTTTATGTCTTCCTATCCTTCCCTCCCCTTTTCCTTTATTTTACTCTGACTTTCACATATGAGAGAAAACAACATCATATTTGACAATGCTCCAAGTTCACAGTGTCACTATTAAAAACCAGATAGTTTAAGAGTTCCATGTCATGCCTATTTGCTGGTTCACTATTATCTCTTCTGCTCCAGGGATTATTGTTTGTTTCTTTGTTTTTCATATTTTTTTCTTTTGGTTTTTGTTGTTGTGGTAGTTATTTGGGAGGAGTGTGAAAGAAAGAATGTGGAGACAAAATTATTTCTTTCTTCCCACTGCCATAATCAGTTACAGCTGCCACATACCATCATAGGTCAGGACCTCCAACATTATTTCACTATTAATATATAGTCAATCTCAAAACCATCCCATGATGCTTGAGTTATTGAGTGATACATAGGACATTTTTTAGTTCCACCTAATTTTCTTGGAATAGCATGAATCACAAATACTGGCTTTTATTTACGAAACTCATTTTCTTTTCTTCACAATCACCTTTTCTGAGCTCCCTTGCAGCAAGCAGATGGGCCATGTGAATGGAAGTCATGTACTCCACTTCCAGACACAGTCCTATCCTCTGCTTTCTTCTGGCACCCAGAAGAGAATACATCTGGAGACCCTAAAGTCCTATGAAGTAGAGGTGATATAAGAAGGAGCCTGGGCCTTTCATTAATCACTCTGTGGAATGCCATTGACCAAACACCCATGTTGAACTATTGCATAAGCCAGAACTAGATTTATATTATAATAAGCCACTATGATTTGGGAGTTGGTAGTTACAGCAGTTAACCTTTCCAGTTTAACATATCCTGGTTATTTATAAAAGGCTTCCTAAGAATGTGGAAACCAAAGAGAGACAGGGGTCAGATTCTACACAGATTTTTTTTTTAACCTCAAGAGACTGTTTGACCCCTTTGTTAATTTGTCTGCTATGTCTTTCCTGATAAACTATCTCATTCTTCAAAACGTATGGGTACCATAATTCACACAACTTCTAGGGCTAAATATATCACCAATTACTTAGAAGAAGTAAAACAAATTCTATCTGGAAGATTGTTCTGTAAACTCCAAAGATGAGTTAAAGTAGCATGATGTTGCACAAATTCACACACATGTGCATGCACACACGTGCACGCACACACACACACACACACACACACACACAATGAAAGCACCAGAAATAAATCGTTGACAAAAGCATTAAGCCACAGTATTACAATTACGAGGACAACAGATATTGGAATTATCAGACATGCCTAATACTTTTAAAGCAAAAAAAAAAGATCAATAAATTATATAGCTATTAAACAAGTACTTATCTCCTATTCTTTATATGAATGTACATGTGAAACTTGTATCTCAAGTAAGTTAGTGAGATATGACAGAAAATGTATTTCTGGCTCCTCCTTAAAAATATACTTTCAGGGCTGGGTTGTGACTCAGTGGTAGAGCTCTCACCTAGCAAAGTGAGGCACTGGGTTCAATCCTTAGCACCACATAAAAATAAATAAATAAAATACTTTACCATGTGGTTTACTTTGCCCAATAAAAAATGAGTGGAAGTGACAGTTGGCCAGTTCCAAACCTAGATTTAAGGAGCATTATATTGTCTCTACCCAACCCCAGCAGAAATTAGATTTATGCCAAGAGAAGAATATGCCCTAGGTAGACATAGACCCCTCAGTGTGTGTCCCAGAATAAGACATGTTAGATGATGTGAATTTGACTCAGCCTGAAAAAGAATTTTCTCTAATCACACAAAGACATTTTATTGGCTAGCAATTGTATTGTTTACTTCATTATTCTTAAAATGTGCTATATGTGATTAATGTGCTATTTTATGTGTACAATAAACAATAATGATGACAATGATAGTAATAACTCAAACAAACATCCATATATATGTTCGCAGATTATCCATACTCCTTCATCAGTGCATAGAATATGGGACATTTTAGACTGAGTGAAAAAATTAGTCCACTGAAGTTAAGAGCTATTTTTATAGAAGTAGAGAAAAATACTCCATTTCTCTCAGCAGTATCAATCAAGGAAAAGATGAATGTGACTATGATTATACTAGCTAAAACTAACTTAAAAGTAAAAATCACCAATCCTGTAAATGGGACATTTTACTAATTGTGCTTTTAGAATGAACAGTTCAAAAACAATGTAAATAGAGGGGTCCATGGTACTCCTTGGTCAGTGTTTTGGAGAATGAAAAAAATAAGTATTTTTCCAATGCTTGCTTAAGATAAATAGAATATGCATATACATGTATGTTTTTAATTGTATATGAATGTATGTTTGAATGTTTGTTGTTTCTGAGCTAGGCTACTGGGAAATGGCTGGAAATGTTTATTGGTTCCTTCCCTTAAACAGTTTCAGCCGAGTCTGGTTAGAAACTGAAGAATCAGGGTCACAATCTGAAAGTAAATACTCTTCTGGAAAACTTTCAGGAAAGCAAGGAAATTTGATGACCCAAATTTTGCCTACACTGCATCGCTGGGTACTGACTGTTCTCTAAAAGTGCAAGTCAGCCAAACCCTAATCGCACTGTACCATTCTCACTGGAGGCCCTTGTATGTCTGGTTCTTATTTCTTCTCATACCATTCCCTTTACTCCATTTTAGTAAAGTTTATCTTGCTCTAATCAAACACTGTTTTCCTAACCCAATAAAAGGGCAATCAGGTTCTAAGATTCATTTGAAAAATCTGGGAAATAAATCACCATTATACTATTTTCTGTCTCTATGAATTTCACTGATCTAGGTACTTAATTTAAGTAGAATCATACTATACTTGTCCTTTTCTGATTGGCTTATTCATTTAGCATAAGATCTCCAAGGTATATTCATTTTGTAGTATGTGATACAATTTCATTTCTTTCTAAGGCTGAATAATATTCCATTGTATGTATATATCACATTTTGTTCTCCATTCATTTGTTAATGAACATTTCATTTTTCCCCACCTTTTGGCTATTGTGAAAAGTGCTGCTGTGACTATGGGTATACAAATACTTGTTCGAGTTCCTGCTTTTGATTCTTTTGGGTACATAATCAGAAGTGGACACTTCCATATTTAATTTTATGAGGAACTACCATATTGTTTTCCACAGCAGCTTCAATATTTTACATTCCCACAAACAGTATATAAGGGTTCCCAAATTCTCCATTCTCATCGAGACTTATTATTTTATTTTTCTTTGTAAAATAATATCCAACCTAATGTTTGTGAAGTGCTGCCTTATTGTGAATTTGATTGCAATTTCCTAATGCTTAGTGATGTTGAGCATATTATCATGTACCATCTGTATATCTATTTTGTAGAAATACTTACTTAAGTAATTTGCCCACTTTAGTTGAATTTTTTGCGTTTTTGTTGGTGAATGGTACAACTTATTTATTCTAGATGTTAATCCATTATCAAATGAGTGACTTGTGAATATTTTCTCCCATTCTATTGATAGTGTCTTTTGTTGTATAAAAAAATTTTAATTCTAATTAAGTCCAGTTTGTTTCTTTCGTGTTCTGTTATTTTGGTGCCATTTCCAAAAAATCTTCCCCAAATCCATTATCATAAGTATTTTCCCTATGATTTTATATACAAATTTTTTGGTTTCTACCTTTATATTTAGGCTTGATCTATTTTGTATATGATCATTTTTGTATACGAGGTAAGGTAAGAGTCCAACTTCGTTCTTTTCCATATGGATTTCCTGTTTTCCCAGTACCATTTGTTGAAAAGACCGTCTTTTTACCATTGAATAGTCTTTTTTATTTTGTTTTTAGTTGAGAAATCATAATTGTATATATTTATAGGGCAAAATGTGATTTTAAAAATTTTTTTGTAGTTTTGTTGTAGATGGACACAATACTTTTATTTGTTTTTATGTGGTGCTGAGGATTGAACCCAGTGCCTCACACAGGCGAGGCAAGCACTCTGCCACTGAGCCACAACCCCAGCCCAAATGTGATGTTATTTTATATATGTATATATTGTAGGATGACAAAATCAATCTAATTAACACATCTAGCACTTTTCCCACTTATTGTTTTTCTTATGATGAGAACATTTAAAATCTCCTTAGCAATTTTGAGATAGTATATAATTACTGCCAACAAAAGTCACCATGCTAAGTAACATATTACTAAAACTTACTTTTCCTGTCCAATTTTTCACTCCTTAACCAATTCTCATTCCCTGCCTCTATGAACCATCATTCTACTCTCTACTTCTATGAGTTCAATCATTTTGCTACCAAGTATAAATGAGATCATGCAATGTTGGTGAAATCATTTTTGGGGGGTGGGTACCAGGGATGAACTCAAGGGCACACAACCACTGAGCCACATCCCCAGCCCTATTTTGTATTTTATTTAGAGTCAGGGTCTCACTGAGTTGCTTAGCACCTCGCTTTTGCTGAGGCTGGCTTTGAACTCTCAATCCTCCAGCTTCAGCATCCCAAACTGCTAGGATTATGGATGTGTGCCACCATGCCCTGAACTACATTGTTTTAATAAAATTAGATTTTAATAAGTTTTACAATCAGTAAATTTGAGTGCTTTAAATGTATTCTTCTCAAAATTGTTTAGGATACCTTGAGATTACACATGAATTTAAGAATAAATTTTTCTATATCTTAAAAAACATCATTGCAATTTTGATAGAGATTACATTGTATCTCTAGATTGTTTTGATAATATATTGTCTTATGATCTATGAATATGAGATGTGTGTCTATTTATGCTTTACTTAATTTCTTTTCTTAATGTCTTTCAACATTTAAAAAATTATTTGTCAATATGCAAGTCTTTCACTTTCTTGATTAAATTTATTCCTAGGAGTTTGTGTGTGGTCCAGAGGAATGAACCCAGTGGTGCTCTGCCACTGAGATATACTCCCAACCATTTTTTTTTTATTGAGACAGAGTGTCACTAAGTTGTTGAGGCTGACCTCAAATGAACTTGTGATCCTCCTGCCTCAGCCTCCTGAGTAGTTGGTATTATAGGTGTGCATTACCATAATAGGCTTACCCATAGGAATTTTATATTTTTATGCTATAGTAAATAGGATTATTTTCTTAATTTTATTTTCAAAGTGATCATTGTTACTGAAGAGAAATGCAACTGATTTTTGCATATTGACGTTTTGTTTTGCAAGGTTGCTGAATTTATTGGTTCTAAAAGATTTGTGCACATGCACGTGTGTGCATAATCTTTAAGGTTTTCTATTTATAGGATTATATCACCTATTATGAGATAATTTTATTTTTTACATCCAGTTTAGATGTCTCATATATTTTTCTTGCCTGATTGCTCTAACTAGAATACACAATAATATGATGACTAGAAGTGGTAAAAAACAAGCTATAATATAAGCTTATATTATCTTATAATATAAGATATATGCCTTAATATAGGCATATATCTCTTCTTTTCATTGACATTTCAAATAATATATCAGGTATCACTGATTTATCAAAAAGAAAAAAATCGCAATATTTACCTTTCTTCCACTAATTAAAATTTGGAGACCACCAGAAATTAAAGAGTATGGGTAAAATGGAGAACAAATAGTAGAAGCTAGATCAAAGGCTAAAAAGTCAGTAGTAATGGCAGTCTTTGACTTTGTGGAATCTGAAGTTTATACAATTTGAGGATAAGCATTATTAAGAAAAATAATACGCCGTGCATGGTGGTACACTCCTGTAATCTCAACGGCTTAGGAGGCTGAGGCAAGAGAGTCACAAATTCAAAGCCAGCCTCAGCAACTTTGCAAGGCCCTAAGCAACTTACCAAGACTCTGTCTCAAAAAAAATAAATAAAAAGGACTGGGGATGTGGCTCAGTGGTTAAGTGCCCCTGGGTTCAATCCCTGGTACATAAAAAAAAAAAAATTAATGTAAAATTAGGCAGGAAATTGAAGATATATTTAAAATAAGAAATTACATGACAGCAAATTTCTGTAGCTATAGAAATTCGTGTTCCTTTCTATAAGAAACTTTAGTAAATTTGCCAGCGATGTTTATTTAAATTGTTTTCCTTTTGGCTTCCTCTCCACAGTTAGAACACTTTACAACACCCAGAAACTTCTAGCATTCCCAGGAGTGTATGCAACAAAGGGGCCCTATTGCTGCAGTATCATTTATTTCCTTGACAATTTATTTCTAGTCATTAGAATAGCTGAACTCATATTTATCTACCAGGTGTTGACGCTGAGAGGTAAGACCTAGAAAGGAAGTTACAGTGCATTGTTTTGTACAATTGCTCTGAAACTAAAACTTGGACTGTCTGCATTGTGTTTATATTTGATTCTTGCTTGAAAAAAACATAATCTATAGCCTCTTTTATAAGGCCAGCCAATAAAAACTCTATTCAACTAATTTGTCTTGAAAGTTTTTGCCAAGGTAACTTTATTCAAAATTATTCAAAAATATTATTCAAAATTTCAGGACCTGATGACTACTTAGGTTCATCCATAGTATTACCCCTAGAATCATCACATATCTCAAGATCACCTATTACAATTTTTTGCTGTCCTTGGAAGCTGCATGGATGAGTGTGTCTGCATGTATGTGTGCTGTATGACTCTTGCCAAGGGCTAGGAGTTTTCAGTTGATCACGAATATGAGAAATTCTGTTAGTGTTTTCAGAACCTCAGTATTATGATACATTCAGTAATAATGATAGCAGACACTGATATTTTGGTAACTGAGCATCACAGCATATTCTTTCATTTGCTTATTTAATTCTCATAATGAATATATGGAGGAAATTTTATTATAATCCCATTTTACATAGAAAGAAGCAGAGGCACAGAGAGGATTATTGCAACAGATTCTATCACCTCACTAGGCTCTACCAGTTACTCTGGGTATAAGATATTTATTTCTGATGTTTTAATGAAGTATTTATTTTGATTCTCAGCTATAAAGTGTTATTTTCACCCTCAATAAATTAACAATTATTTCAGACCATATGGTAGTCATACCATAAGAACATGTGGGGAAGTATATTTGTTTTTTGAACTCTTAGTTATCTGTGTTCTAGGAAAGCTTCTCTAATTTGTATACTAAAATAAAATTCTGCATTGTTCAGGTTTGTTTTGCTTTCTCAGAATTTGTGCTTTATGAGATCAAGAGTGGCATTTTATCTTTTCTCTAAATGATGCAGAATCATGGAATGGTTCTAGACTCATAGGAAGAAAATAACAAACATCAGTTCAGTCATTGATATTTTTCTAACAATAGGCCACTTCCGGAAGTCAGTTATCTGGAACCTATACTTTAAAATGATGTGAACCATGTAGTCCTTCAAACAAGATTTATTAACTCCTTATGTGATAGGGATGCAACAAGAATAAAACATAGTTTAACAGTCACTGATAGCCTTGGGTCGTAATGGAAACAAATATAAGTAAACAGTGTAGTGATATGTTATACAGACATTGTTACAATTCAATAAATGTGTGATGAATGAATAAATGAGCTTGGATGAGTATGAGTATGAGTATGGATGGAGTGATCTAATCCTAATCTTGGTAGAAGATAACTGACTTATCCACTACTAGAACTGAAATAAATTTTTAGAGATTATTTTTTTCTGATCCCTCTTTTTATGTGATAAAATGCAGAAATAAGATGTTGAATAGAATTTCCCTTGTTAGTCCAGGCTAAGGTAAAGCAGATAAAGCAGTATAGTAACAAAATACTATTAGGATAGCCTTTGTATTAATACCATCTTCTTGAAGAACTTAAGAGGCAACAAAGTCATTGCTACCATCATCATGCCTGAATTGTCAGAGAAGTAGAGACTGGAGGAAGGAGAGTCATGCTTAATAGCTTTTATAGCATGTCGCATACACAAAGAAAGGCTCCTTTATTCTGATTCCAGGTTTCTCCTCATGGACTCAAATGGTGACAGTGATGGGTTTATTCTAGAATTATTCGTACAATTTGGCTGACTCTACAAGATGAAGATACTAGAATCTCTTTTCCTATGTCTTCATCTGGATGTCCTGTTCTACAACCCAAGGAGGGTTGTTGAAAAGTTTTTCAAGTAGATTGACAGCTATTCTCTGGAGGTTGGTGCTATAGTAAATAGAAAGACTGATGCTAATCTCTGATTTATAGATTGCTAAAGGTGGGAGTACTACTGCAGTGGTTGAGGCCAGGAAGACTTCCAGTAATCATGATGTAATGGGGTTAGGGGAAAATATGAAGGTAATGTCATACTATTCCAGTTTCAATGTCCTTAAAGAAAAGGACAGCATCAGTTCCTATGGCTCCAAGAGGAACTCCATAGTTTCTCAAGTCACTGATCAGAAAAATACTGGGACACTCAATCCTGAGAAGAAGTTGGGGATATGGAGTATTGGCAGGGGGCCAGAAGAGAGATACTGATTCCTGATCTTCAGGAGTTCTCTCAGTGATGGAAAGATCCAGTGTAGACCTAAAACTTACCCTGGGTTTCACTCACACCGACTACATACCAGTAGTAACAGACATAATTAGACCAAATAGTGGTACATGTGGCACATAAAGGCAGCAGTTTTTTATGAACAGCTCTACATCGCTCTCTAACCTGGAGGAGCTACTTTCCTCCAACCTGGAAGAGCTATATGTATGACATGGAGGTAGAGGAGATATCCCAAACTCAGATACCACATACATATACACATACTGCTAATTGAAGAGGAGTGAGAGGAGGAACAGACCACAACCTCTATCACTCCAGTCCTCTTTAGATACAAATTCACTGTGAACAGTAAGATCTCTAAAATAATATATGTAATATTAGAGTTTTAAACAGAGATAGACAAAATTTAAGATCCTAAATGATTTGCTCAATATCATATTAAAGTACCAGAAAAAGGAGAGTTTGGGCTTGCATGGTTGCAAACATGTCAAAGAAAGACCATTTCACATTTATCATCTAAACTGTTTACAGCAGCATATCACGGTGGGATTTGGGGGCTTGGGAACATTTGTCCTGACAGGGAAAACTATTTTATCAATGACATTGTTTAAATATACTGAGCACACGGTGATAATAGAAACAACATAGACCTTTGGTTGTCTTTATTATTATCTCTATTTTCTCCAGAGACAATAGGTATCCAGTCTGCTTGCACATCGGCCATCCCATTCCAAAGTTCCCCCTTGTCACAGAACTGCCAAATGAAACTCCCCCAAAAGAACTTTACACTGGATTAGTGATGTGCTCAAAGCAACAAATCTGATTTTCCTGAATAAATACAATTTATTAGAAGTAGAGAGCTGGGCATGGTGATGCACACCTGTAATCCCAGAGACTTGGGAGGCTGAAGCAGGAGGATGGAAAGTTTGAGGCCAGCCTCAGCAACTTAGCAAGGCCCTGTCTCAAAATAAAATAAAAAGAACTGGGAATGTAACTCAGTGGTAGAGAAACCCTGGGTTCAATCCCAAGTACCACAGAAAAATAAAAATAAAAAATAAATTAAAATAAATAAAACCAGAAGTAGATAATTTTTACATTTTTTCTTTCTTTCTTTTCTTTTCTTTTTTTTTTTTTTTGGTGCCAAGGACTGAACTCAGGGCCACTTAACCACTGAGCCAGATCTTCAGCCCTTATTTATTTATTTACAGACAGGATCTCGCTAAGTTGCTGAAGGCGTCGCTAAGTTGTTGAGGCTGACCCCAAACTTGCGATGCTCCTGCCTTAGCCTCCCTGGTCACTGAAATTACAGGTATGTACCACTACACCAGCAATTCTTACATTTTCAAAAGCTTTTTAAAGTAATTTTTATTAGTTCATTATATATATACATAATGTTGAGTTCATTTTGACATAATTATAAAAGCATGGAATGTAATTTGCTCTGCTTTAGTTCCCAGGACTTCCCCTTTCCCTGCATTACTTCCTCTCCCTATTTCCTTTCCTCTATTCTACTGATTTTTCTTCTATTTACTTATAGCTTTTTAAATCAGTGCATTATGGATATGCATAAATATGAAATTCACTGTGGCATATTTGTATATGTACACAGGAAAGTTTGATCAGATTCATTCCACTGTTCTTCCCTTTTACCATCCCTCCTCTCTCCCTTTCAATCTCCTTCCTCTACTAGGAGTAGAGAATTTTGAGGAAATTTTACAACTTCTGGCCTCAATTTAAATCATTTTCCCTTTAAATTAGTTAATACTATACTGGGATCAGGATGAGTCCTTTGGAAAACAGACACAGAGACAGAGTTATGAGTGCAAGAAGTTTACTGTGGGGTAATTCCTGAGAAAGTATCAGGGAAGGGAACAGGATTAGACAGTGAGCCTCAGTCCATAATGCCAATCTAGCAAAGTCTCAGTAAATCCAGAAGGGAGTAGGGGCCAAGACTGCTTTTTGGAGGCCCCCTGCTTTGAACTGGAATGACCAGACCTTAGTAATCCCACTATTTTACAGTCATTAACCAAGGACATCAAGCTCCAGGTTGACGTGGATCCTGAAGGTGATACTGCTGGAAGCTGTAGTCAACTGTATCCCTTGCATTGAAAGGCAAGTTTTTTTTTTCTTTTTTCTTTCTTCTTCTTTTTTAAAAAATTTTCTGTGGTGCTGGGGATTGAACCCAGGGCCTTGTACATGCAAACTAAGCACTCTACCAACTGAACTATATCCCCAGACCAATTTTTTTTCTGGAAAAAAGATCTAAACTGTGCTTACCCTTGGCTCCCACAACTATGCATTCAATTTCTGTACCCTCAACTATTCCATCAATCTTATAGGCTCTATAAGTATTTCATAGTGCCTCATTTGATACACTTCAGCCACTTCTATACAGCCAAATAACATTTGAATATCCAGAATGTTGAGGTGTTCATAAAAGCCAATACAGTTCACATAGAGCTTCAGTCATTGTGCTACTTGACTAGATTCTGGGTTACATCCCAGCTGCCTTTTGGTCATGTGATGTGTGAATTCCCTGGTGAAGGGGAATATGTCTTAGTCTCATTCCACACCAAAAAGTACAGAGCCTAGCAGAACAGCAGCTGCCCCAAAAGACCACAGCAATTTTATCAGAATGACTAATTTTTCAAAATTGCCTTATCTTTTACTCCTCACTTCATATCAATACAAACAGCTTTTATATCACTTGCTCTTGTTGGTGGTTCTGGCTCTGGTTTTCAAATCAATTCATTTGACTGTGTTCTTCTTTATGAAAGAAAAAGAACAAAATCCCTAATTATAAGGAATAATACAAAACCAAACAACAGTGAAAGAAAGAAATGCTACATTTTATAAATGGACTAAATGACCACCTACTGGGAATTTCTGTCTTTCTGGTAGCATTTTCAGAAAGATAACTTACCATCCAGCACAGCATAGCAATTCCTGGGAGCAAGATGTATTATAGATAAAGGGAACCAAGTATTCATATGACAATAAAAATTTAGGAAGGAAGGAAGGAAGGAAGGAAGGAAGGAAGGAAGGAAGGAAGGAAGGAAGGAAGGAAGGAAATGAGAAAGGTTACAGAAAAGAATTATTCACAAAATGCAAAGGTTGAGAGGCCCCTCTCTTTAAATTTAATAACAACTTTCATTTTGTCAGTGCATTGAAAGAAATTTTATAATTGTGAGATACTTGCTTCCAGGATCAGGATATCTAAATACACTAAGGAGATACAGTTGGTAGATGAGATGAAACATAATGTTAGGAACTCTTAGCATCTGTCAAGGAAGGACCCATCCTTTCCAAGTCTTGACGAAAAGGCTCACTGACGGTCTGTAGCATCCCCTGGTGGCAACCCACAAGGTAGATCTGCCAAGCCAGAAGGCTGACATTAAACCTAAATAACCGAATAAGAACCAATTCTTTCAAAAGATGTGGCTTCATTTGCCAAGGGCTCCTGAGATAGACACTTTTGAGTGCTAGGAGCCAAGCCATTCACTCCTGACTCCCTGAAGGTACCTCAGGGGAACTGCAAGTGGGGAAGCTAGAGACAAAACCACATGGGGGCTTCCTGGAGGGCTCTTTAATACAAATGATTATAATGTTCTACTGGATAATTTATTTTCTTCAAATGCATAATTAATAGAATTATTATTCATAACTAGCAAATGCCTGGAGAGCAAAAAAACATAAACCATGTTCTGACTGATTGTCTATAATTGTCAGGTTCATACTAATAATGCCCAGGAAATAAAAGAGTTTGGTCTTTTTTCTTGAGTTTTATTTAGGAATCCCATTTCCTAACAGCAATTGAGTGTTCTGGGTCATTTATATCCTTGGGATTCTATCACCTTGAAGTTCCATTCTTCATGGCATTCCTTGCGGAGTATAGAAAGAAGGTTAGTCACATGTCATTGTTTAATTTATTAGGGCCATTCTAGTAGGAGACTTTGTAAATGATAACCTTCTCTTCTCTCCTTCTTCCCCATCTCTATCTAAAATCAAATGTCCTGCTGGTCCCTTTAGGAGACACATAATATTGGAGGAACAAAATTCTGTCAGCTATAGCTTGGCCTCTAATGAAAATCTGTATAAGACTCATCAATTAAGCTTTGCTAAAATGGTCTCTTCTTGTAGTGGTTGAGGGGCAAGTCTTAGCTAAAGGAACTGCTCCATTGTTTTCTCTCCATACTACAACTAATAAAAACACTATTATGGCCA